>JAUEKZ010205488.1:0-23565 GCA_031471865.1 Melibe leonina
CAGCATGTCCTTTAACATGCAAGTTTACAATCTTAAAGCTTCAATATTAATAGCATATGACCACATGACACTAAGCGGCTGAAGAAGCTCTTTTCAAAATTTATCATACTTTGCGTTTATGCATGGAGAAATAATAATTTACGCAATTTTTTTTTCTAAACAGAAATCCAACATCTCAAAAGCATTTGCAGACAAGAGAATCACTAAATAATAATATTTTGACAGATTCTCTTTTATTTTATGTCACCAACTTAATCAGCTGACTTTCATAGTCGAGTATCTATCGATTTTCAAAGAGCTTGATAATGAATTATCGCCATAATTCACTGCCATATAATTCAATTCATCTGCATCTTTAAGGAAGCCGTGGCCTTGCAATGAGAGAGAGAGATGTTAATCTCTCCTCTTCCTGCTTCATGGTCTAATGGCTCTCACGATTCGTTCATTTATTGTATACAGACTTGATCCAGTAATTTGAATATTGTGACTAGTAATTCTATCCATTTATTTGAATCGTGTTATAGGTTACAGCGACAGAAAAGCAAGTGATTTATTATAATACAGAACTAGTAGATCGCTCCTCTTATTCTTTATTTCCAGTGAAATCTTCAGTTATATATAGTTCTTCCGTTCGTTATTATTCATATAAGTGTGCTCTTCTTATTCCCTGTTGCTGCTCCTCTTATTATTGTCTACGATATTGGAAAGACTGATATATTAATGTTCTAATGACAATGAGTGTTTTGTATACACGACATGAGAATCTGTGTGTTTGTGGCGTCCTCCCTAACACTAACAAAAAAAGACACTGGTATTTCTTTTTTTTTAAATTATTATTCTGGTATTTCTAATCTGAACGTTCTCTTTTGAAATCTTAGTTTAAACAAAGACTCTCATATTGACGTTGGTTTAACTAAAATATACCTTATTCTTTGATTGTAGAAACTTTTTTTTTAATATCAAGTGTGAATTTTATCTATCCCGGTTTAAGATCAGTACACCCATTCCAATTCTTTTTACTCTCTATCTCTAAGATGTTTTCTTTATAACGGCTTCAAGTCATTGCTTATTTTGTCCATAAAGACAAAGACCAATATAAATTTAAAGCTTAAAATTCTCCCATTTTGTCGATTCAAGATTTAATCGCTTTAGGCCATCATGTTCTCCCTCTGTCGGCCATGTTCCCCTACTTTACATATAAAGATAACATCGAATGACGTGACCTCTTTGTTCAGCAACAGCCCCAACAGACATTGCTCAATTTCAAAGAATCAATTTCTCACGGTCATGAATACTTCTGAGTGAATCGGTAAATAAAAAGAAATGCAATCACCAAGTATGGTTGGAAAACTTGTTAAAAGGGATAGTAGGTAGTGGTAGCCATGAGGCATTTCCTTTACATGCACATCTGAAGTATGTCAGAATGCGCCCATGGCTATGGGGGTTTCCAAATTCGACAATCGGTCCTTTTAATCGGGAAGGTCGCATGCAAATGATAATTTTTGTTTGTTAATGTCTTATCTGATCGAGATCTGGATTCTTGACAAACATTGCCATGCCTGACATTTTGACCTCTCATCTCTCTCTCTCTCTCTCTCTCTCTCTCTCTCTCTCTCTCTATCTATCTATTCATCTCTCTCTCTCTCATCTCTCTCATCTCTTTCATCTCTCTCTCTTTCTCTCTCTCCAACTATCTATCTATCTATGTGAGTGTGTGTCTCTGGGCATACGCAACACACATTGCACACGAATGCATGCACACCAACCTGATGACTAATGACTTGTTTTGGTGTACATGGTTTGTTGTAG
Organism: Melibe leonina; assembly: GCA_031471865.1. NCBI lineage: Eukaryota > Metazoa > Mollusca > Gastropoda > Nudibranchia > Dendronotidae > Melibe > Melibe leonina. The sequence continues at coordinate 1,810 of JAUEKZ010205488.1, forward strand.
TTATAGATTTATCCAGTCATTTGTGTTCACTTCCTGTTACATCGATTGAAAATTAATGTTTGTTAACCCAACATAACAACAGCTACCTCCAAATAAAGATTTTGCTTTGATTTTAACACCCTGGGGGGCTTCGTGTGTGAAGATAAGAACTTCGATGACATTATGTTTATGTTTTATTAATTAATTTGTTTTATTGGGAGTTGAAGATAATTATATATTTTTTCGTCTTTTGAGAAATGAAGATGATAATTTGTCATTATTTTCATTTGTAATTTCATGTTTAAAAACGTTACACTGTTGTTTCGTTTCGGCAAGTTTTGCCATAAGCGTCTAAAATAATTCATGTTTTTCTTGTCCTACTTACTGAAAATCAAAAGCAAAAGGAATTGTCTACCTAACGCACTTTACTGTGCCCCCATAACTTCTCTTTGAATTTTAAGAAAGGCAAACTACCAAAATAGTGCTTTATTCCTAAACGATTACGTCAGTGGGGCTGAGCTGATCACCCGCTTGCTTCTTGTCTCTCTCATTGGGCTGTAGACTAAATGGTTCGTGTGTCGTGGCGTCTTTAAACCCTCAATAAACAAACAAACAAGGTTCGTGTTTGGCGGCAGGACAAATCACATGTCAAATTGCTGCAATTACTACTGCCGGATGCAGTATGAATGAGGGCTGGGAAACAAGATGTTCTCTCTGTCGTACAGAGACGGCCTCCTAACATTCTTACAAAAATGCCCGCACTGTACTAACACACACAATTTTGTGATGGTGTTACGGGGAGAGAAAAAAGGATGAACACTACTCACTTGATTGCGGGCATGTTACCATCATGACGTTAAATGCATACAGTCTTAAAAATCTAATCCGGAGTTTTTTGGGTTTTTTTAAAGACGTTAGGTACTTAGAACTTGGCAATCACGGTAATGTCCATAGTTATGTATGTATGGATGTGGGATAATGATAGTGAGGATAAAATAATTATTGTTCTCATTTCAATGCTGCCTTTGGTCCTCCCTATACAATATACTGACTGCATTAATGACACTAATGTCTTTTAGCCAATGAATATTAGAATCGTGACCAAAAAGTACTAAAGAAAACTTAGATTCTTGTTATTTTTGACATCGTTATCATAATCATCACCAATGGGGATGGTAGATCTACAAGTTTTGTTTTTTTTTTTGGGTTTTTTGTGGGGGGGGGGGGGGGTTGGTTTTTTTCTTTTTGTGCGTGTTTATTTGTACGATTTGAAGGTAGACATGACATTTTGGTTGGTAGTCAGACCTGACATTGGAGATTTGACCATTTTGGGATGGGAGAGTTCTAGATTTCATATTATTATTCTCCCGTATCCGGTCAGGGGCATCCGTTTTAAGGGAAAGCTGTCGGTCGCACGTCTGCTTCTCATATTTGTCATGAAAACGATCGGGTCATGGTGAAACCCAATCCCGCCCTCGGAGATAAAAGAAACAAGTTCTTTTATTATACTTGGTATTCCTTGGCCCTGCGGTAATGAAGTTGTTCAGCTACGTAGCAGACTGCGGGCAAATAGCACCCGCCGTCCGTAGAACCAGACCGCACGTACGTGATGTGACGTGACCCCTGGTGAGTGCACAAGGGGGAAAAGTTGGCCAACGAAAAAAGAAAAAAAGAAAGGAAAAAGAATAAGCAATTGTAAAATGCTCTCAAACGGATAATAATGGAAACGAAAGAAATATTCCAAAATAATTTTTGTGCGTCTGTTTTTTTTCACCGTAATTAAAGTAAAAATAATGGTTTTAGGGGAAAAGGGAAGGTAATGTCGCAGCGCAATTATGATCAAGTAAAGCTGGTTTTGGAAAATCCTAATATATTCTTTCAAAGAAACAATTTCCTCCAAATTTCTAGCTTATTTAAAAAATCTATTGATTGTCAAAGTAGGGAATCTTTATGATTTAGGATGAATAAAATACTCGTCTTAGGGAGCGAGGGATTCTTATTTGGAATTGAAACAGTAATATTGCATTAGTTTGCATCTTATGACCCAAGTTATCAAAGTGTCGACAAAATAGAGATATATTCGCAAAGGAAACATTATGTACTTGTTGCGTTCTTGTTACCAATCTTAGAGGTGACTTGTTTTTTTCTTCTTTTTTTAAAAAGATTATTTAATTATTTACATCTTTACCCAAGAAGTCTGATAAGCAAAACATTATGCTATATATAATGTGACTGATGAAAGAAAATTTGAAGCACGCTATCCCTACACTAAGTACAACGAGAACACAATATGTTGTCATTGTTTATTTTAAACTTTATAAAAAAGATCACCTACTGCTCATTGTGTCAGGAGCCTTGGGTTTTCTGGGATTGTTTTATTGTTTGGTTTTTTTATTCTTTGTTGTTGGTTTTTATTTTTATCTATTTATTTTTTTTACACTGAGTTTTAAAGTGTTTGGCATCCAAGGGCAAGTGAGGGTGATAGAATAGTCCTGGATCGCTCCACATCGGCGACAAGAGATATTAAATGCACTTAAAGGATATTTATGTCCGTTGCCAGGAGATGGGTACCGTGGCCGGTTCTGGTTTCTTATCCCATCCGGTCTCTCTTCTTCTTCTGGATTGCTTTTCTGTTTTCATCAGCATTTCCTCACATGTTCAATCTCCTGTATCCTATACCTGGCGTCATTCATTAAGGTCTTGTATTTCTATGCAATATGAACCAGGACAAATTCTCCCCTGCCATTAACAGAATGATCACCATAGAATAGAAAATCTCATCATTCCCCTAGTGTGGTTCTAGAATTTGAGATAACGCAAGGATTCACTCGACTTCGAAAATGAAGGTTTTGTGTTCTGTCCCGTAAATTTCTCAAATTCTCCAATAGATTTTTTCCTGGCTCACTAAAGAAACTAAGCCGAAACAATATCAAATGGCTAGCGTTGAAAGCGAGATTGTATCTTGATATTTGTGTTAATTAAGCAGCTTTTAAAATTACAAAACGGTACAGAGTGGTACCCTAAAATGTCAGTTGGTGCTTCCTCTTTTTTCCACTGTCTTTGTGTACTTGACACCTAAAAACCAACTAGCTATTCCCAGTCTTGTTTACAAGCTATGCCTACCCAAACACCACACACATATTATTAGCTTTGTAGAAATCGTGAGCTATGCAAAGAACCGGGTATCATAATTTATCATTCCATTGCTAGTAATCGTATAGAGTGAATGCGATTGTCATAAAGAGTTTTAAAATAATACTTAAAAAATCCCAAAACTACAATACTCACACAGTGCATTCTCTAATAGTGTTATTCGTTTGGGAAAATGTTTAAGAAATAATCGTTTACTTGTTGTCGCTGGTGGAATCAAAACATTGTCAAAGACAATAGATCTTTTGCCGACATGGTGGTTTATTTTATCTTATTTAAATGCGAAACAGTTTCTAGTTCAAACAAGGAAATTGTTTTTATGGGTACAGCAATTTTGGTTAGAAAATCACAACTCTGTTCTTTGATTGTTTCTTTTTGTGTTAAGAGAAAATGGAAGTAAACAACTCATTATTATTGCAATTTGATTTTGACTAACATGTTTCTCTTGCACACCGCTACAGCAATCACTGTGATTTTCACCATTAGAGGCATTCTGTAAAAGTCGAGTTCATGTACCAATTATCATTGATTAATTCATAATTGGTTAGAAATAAATTGATAGATTTATCATTCTCGGGCCTTGGGGGCTTGTTGCTATCTTCTCTTTAAAACATTACGTAGTATCATCACACATATCTATAATTGTAACAATTTCCTTATGTATAATTGGCGTTATAGGGAGTCGCAATACTCACAACAATGATGATACCCGCACCACACTGCACACAGGGTAGGTGAAAAATTACTCACTTGGTTCCAGGGATGTTGTCGTTATGACGTCAAACTCATACAGTCTACGCCTACATTCTCTACCAGCCTGTCCGCCAGTCTGCTTCTCGACATAACTGTCTGTCTATCTTATTTATTCAGTTAGCTGCTTCTGTATTCTGTCTCTCTATAATCTTTAGTAAAATCTGAAAGCGTGTCCAACCATCACTCTTACTGTATCGTATCACAGTGGCGATCACCCCGCCGTCTCACTCGTTGTTGGATATTGGGGTTTTATCTGTTTTTATCCTGAAAACAAAACTTCATTAGATTGGTTTCGTATCTGCAGCTTCGTGCTAATGACACTTTTTCATTTCCGGAGTGTACACGAATAAAGCACTTTGCTGGCAGACTTTTTGCGTATAGAACACATTTTGAACATAATTTAGATATGCAAAAAACAACGCACATCTCTCTTGACAATTGGTATTGGTAGATAAACCTAGGGATCACATGACCGGTGGGCGTCTGGCGGGCGCCTCTAGTGGGCGCTACCTCTGTTCTATCTCAGTGTTGGCCCTGCCTGTCATCCTAACAGATGTATGGTCATCCTCATGTTTTACACTGTGGTACCAAACTACTGAGTCACTTGCTATCTAGAATGACTGACTAACTGTGTTTATAAAGGGCGGTAGAATATCATGGGTCTCCCTGGACCATAATAGTACATGGTGTGAGTGGAAGCCATCATCTGCTAATGTGTCGTGCTTTGCAGTCACAGAGCTAGAATTCAGAACTGTCCTATATAACATTATAATAATATGCTATGTCATCATGCTGATAACAGATTGAGACCCCACTTGAAGGCTGCAGGGGAAGAACGATCAGGGTCACATTTCTTGATTTTAGAAAACCATTTTAATTTTCAAAACTCTTTTATTTCATTGTTGTAGTTTAAAGAAACAAAATTAGAATAACTGTGGACCCTGGGGGAAAGTATCCGATAAAATTAAATCATTAACGGCAAAAGCTCTTACAAAATATGATCGTTCTTTCCCTGTATCCTTCACTTGTTTATTCTAGAAATACCTAGCCTCAAACTATAGAATCACTCAACTAAATCTCTAAAAAGTAGATTAATGTTCTGAATAGCCGACATTGATATAATATTTGGTTTCTGTGGAAAATCATGTAACTTGAGATTACCTTTTAGCAGCTTTTTCATAAAAGTTTATTAGATAGATACATTAAGATCTTCAGAACATCTCATTTTGAACACAACATATTACCAATATTTACAGATAAATAACTAGTACGTGTTCAGAAATGACATCTTTTTGTACAAAACCAACAAACCGAAGAATGGCTTCCAACGGAATAATTTCCGTTTCCCATTGTAAGTATATTGTATTTTGTTAGAGTACAAATGATAGACATTTGTCACGGCTGTTTATCTTTTCCATCGATTCGTCCAACCCATAGATTGGTTGTTTTTAATTCTGCGTTAATTACTCATGAGCGACGCCTACGTATTTTTCATGGAGGGAGAACGCACTGTGTTTGTGACAGAGAAAGCACTATATTTGGGGGTGATCCCCTCGAGGGATTGTATTTTAGGGGAGAGGGTCACTATATTGGGATGGGGGGGGAGGGGGGGGGGAGGGGGAGAAGGCACTGTAATCGGGGTGGTGAGGCACTGTATTTGGGGAGAGAGGGCACTGTTTACAGGAAACACGTATTAAGAGAGCATTTATTTTCCCGTAATTCCAGTGCCATTAGTCAACAGCAGTGTGTCTACGTTAAAACCGGTAGATTACTTATTGTTTGAACTCCGGCCAGGCATTCCCAATACGTTAATGGTGAAATTTTAGTGGCTATCCCACAAGGGATAGGGGATTTTGGAACAGTACTAAAACTAAGACTGGTTGGTCGGTGTCAATATACTGTGACTGCGGAAGGTAATTGAGCAGTGAGCCCCCCCCCCCCCCGATTATCTTTTATGGGAGCACATTAGGATGTCAAAATGTGTCTGTTCGCCTTTGATACATCCTCTCGTGTGTTAAAAGGTAGTAACACCGGCATCCAACCATGTCCCAGAGTTTTTCTCCTTCAGTGCGTACACTTTGAAATAAAACGTATTTTGCAGTTTCCACTGACATGGCTTGAAATTGGGATATTTGTCAGCTGCGAGGCGCTGAAGGACAAAATGCAATTGGTGAAGAAAATGGCGATTTTGCTTCAATTGTTGTGAAGATGATTCATGGCTCTCACCAATATAAAGTACTACAGGACTAGGTACCCATTTGACGCCTTGGTGGAGTGAGACAAGTAGAGTTGTTGTCCTTGCCATAAAAAAACCGATTTGCCACTGGTAGGAATGCACCATTTCCCCCGCGGGCTCTTTGCTTCGTTGCCGGCAGTTATTCCATCCATCGCTCTTCCCATATTACTACTGATCATACATTTATAAAGCAGCATTGATGCCAGTGCTGAATTGAGAATGGGCATCTTGTCATATATTTCTGTTTTTAATTTTACATGGGAAAATATGTTTTCGTATTGGAAATACATCAAACTGAATGCGATTTTCTAACACATCATAAATCTAGACTGTTCGTTTTCGTCTGCAGTTTAAACATGATTTTCAGGATGGATCCAATGTTTTCACAGACACGACAAATTCCCATCTGCTTAAAAAAACAACCTGTTAAAGAAACCCGTATACTGTTTCTGCAGTTCACAAGTACACATACTTTATGATTTGACTAAAAAAATACCCAAAAAGTTTCATTATCCACCAATCCATGGTACTCTGCCATCTGCCGAATGCTAAAAGTCTGAACTCTGACATACTGTGTTTCAATGAAACCAAAAATAACACAAGAAAAAAATGCAATTTCATTTAATCCGGGATGGTCAAGCGTTCTATTCCATTCTGTCCTTTGCCAAATTTCGAAGAGAATCATATGCCTGGCCTAGCCTTTTCATGATACTGTCCAAAGTTAGTGTTTCTCAGTACAAAATTATTGGCCGTCCCTTCGTTTTCCCATAAGGTGTCCAAACGGGTGCAGAGGTTCTAGTAATTCAGTCTCCTTTTCCTCTAAGACATGCCCTAATTCACACAAACCCCTTCGAAGCAATGAATGAAGTTACCCATCTTCTTCTCCCCACATGCATGCAGCTAGGAATAAGGAGAGATTAAAAAGTCCCGGCCTGCAGCAATTGTCCATTCGAAATTTTTCTGAGCCAAATAATCAACTTGCAATACCCACTACCCACGTGATTTATAACTTTTCTTCTCTTTCTCCTTATCCTTGCCTTACTTTTCCAGCACTCTCTCTAGTGCTCCCTAACAAGCACATACACACACAGCTGTTTTGATCTGTTAGCTCAGTCTTGGTCCTGTCTGTTGTCCTAACAGATTATGGTTATCCCCAACGCTTTGCACCGTGGTACCTAACCGCAGGGTCACATGCTATCTAGAAGGACCGTTTGTCTCCCTTTCCCTAGGCGAAACCTTTGGTTGTTTGATGGTTAATTCAACAAGAAACCAATGATTATGTCATAAATAATGGTAACTTATTCATCTAAGGGTGATAACTCTTTCCTATTTTTACTGATTAAAGATGCAAAATAATAATAAGACCCATAAATCTTGTGTTCGTCAACAACTGCTCAAACCACCCTTGGCTGTGGTGAAGCTGATTTACTAATTGCTGAATATTACTGTTTTATTAAAGTATAAGCAGACATTCACCAATGACTGATTAAATGTGGCTGGTTGAAATAGTCCATCGTCCTCTAATACAGTTCCCAGATGGCACACCGAGAGATTTACTGGGGTTATGTTGTTGATCTGGGGATAGAATGTCTACCATCCCTGGTCAACCCATAGTACAATGAACTCTCTTCCCATAGATAAAATGAAGATAAGGATGATAAGGTTGGCCATGGACGAGGCGGGCTATATACATAGGGTTGTTTTATCTAATACGATGCAACCACAAGCTGATTACTTATAATTATAAACAGTGAATATCAAAACATGAATGAAGGGGATTTTATAACCATGATGATGCCGCGATGTTACCCAGTGCTCTATCTTGATGATGAATCAACATAACATGAGAGTTAACGAGCATGTTCTCTGTGATGGAATTATACACTTAGTAACCCTTTCAGATCTAAGGTTGTGTTGTTGTTGTTGTTTTTTAAATAGATTTAGTTACATCAAATCTTCAGGATTTTCCAACAAGGTAAATCAGATTTCAGTCGTCTGGCATAGATATGCCAAATGTCTGAAATTCATTTCAGTTAACTGAAATCTGATTTGTTTGGTAAAAAAAAAATATTTTGAAGATTTTGCATATTTCGGTCGGGTTGAAATAAGACCACGGAGGATCTCTATCAAAGCTTTATTGTAACAAGCATGCAGGTAGGCGAGAACAAAAGAAAAATTAATACCTCTGGCTATTGTTTGCGTTTTTATCGTCAATTTAAACAAATGCTTTTCATACCAAAAGAACGGCACCTTTGACAATTTAACACTTTCACTGCTAATGGCACCAGAATCTTCAAAATGTGCGTGTTCTTACACCAGATCAATCAGATTTCAAAGGACTGATATAAGCCAAACATCTGCATTTCAAGCCTTTGGTATATGTCAGTCACTTCAATCTAATTAATCTGGTATAAGAACTCGTACATTTGAAAAATTTTGCATATTTCAGTTGGATTAGAATTAGACCTCGCTGTGAAAGGGTTAAAATAGTCATTGTCACAACACGATAGGTACGTATAATGAGGCTGCTATTCCAACCCCTGACCTACAGGTTCCAAGGCTCTATGATTAATCATCTGTATCATTATTACCAGTAAGGATCCCTTCCCAGCGCGATGGTGAGTGAAACCAGAAGAGTTTTGTTTATTTTCCCTACTTCTCTGTAATAGCTGACGGGCATAAACAAACCCTCCAGGTTAGGAGTGAGGTGTGTGTCGGGGGGGGGGGTAGAGTCTGTGTGTGTGTGTGTGTGGGTGGGTGGGTGAGAGAGAGAGAGGATGGGTATTGCCGGTTCTAACAGAGGACGTTTAGCATTAAGTAGCAATTGAAGCCACCTGTTGCGGTGTTGACTGGAATGTACACAATAGTGGGCAACTCAATCCAAGATGACAGGACGATATGATACACGTAAAGAGTTTGAGGTGTGGGTGTGTGCGTGTGATCCGCACCATATCGTCATGTCGTGAGCTCGTCTATTTGTTATTCCATTGGAACGTAATTTGAAATTTTGCGCTTCACTTATTCACTATATATATTGTTCTTACATCCCACAATTCGTTCCTAAAACTCTTAAAATGTGTTTGTTGCTGATATTTGATAAAAGGCATTTTTGCGTGCGCCACTGGTGGTCGCTTTTTCTGTATCTTCTATTTTGGCGTTACCTGCCATCTTACTTTTTCCAGCACTCTTTCTAGAAAGACTGAGTGAGTACTTTTGTACACAAAGGGCGGTAGAATATCATGGGTCTCAACGGACGGACCACAATAGTGCATGATGTGGGTGGTAGCCATCATCTGTTTGTGTCCTGCTTTGTCGTTGTGGGAGGTGATGTTTTTTCCCCTTTATATATCAACTTTTACTTTTTGTCACCTTTTTTTTTCCTTGTAAATTATAATCTCTCTGTGAAATTTCCCTGGCAGGGTCAAAGTCTGGCTGTTCTTTTAACTAGCCCATCATATAGAAGACTAGTCAACACTGACAGAATGTGTGAATCAAGAACGTCGGAAAAGGCCTAGGGTATTCATAATGACGAGACACATCCCCTTCATGACGAATTTGACAGTAGATGTATACAGCGTAACGGTAGATAGAGGATGCCAAATTTCAGGACTAATAGTTATGGCCATTCTTTCTTGACAATGTCCATTTCAATCTTGAACACTTTACACCCAAGTCCTAAATGAAATTCATTGTTTTATTTGTTATTCATTATGTGATATTTTTCATCCAATCATTTATGTTTATTATTAATTTTTGCCTATTCATTGTATTGTTTCCTGTCTTATTGCGCATCCCTATATGTGTATATTACATTGCAAAATAATTTTACATCAATACATCCATCAATTTCTCTCTATCAATCGATATATTTATTTATTTATGCACATTTATACATCGATATCCATTCATTTCTATCTATCTACGTATAAATCTTTTTGGGGTTATTTCGATAGAAAAAAACGGAAATTTGATGTAAAAAAATAGGTTTTGAAAAAAAAATTATCTGGAACCTTGATTTGACTCTGGAGTTGTAAGACGGCGTCTTCAAAGACACTGCAAGGGAAAATGATGAAGGGAGAACGCGAGCATTCAGCAGAACGACAGTAGAATGCAACCTGTTAGCGTTGGGTTAAAAAAGGACGAGTACAAGGGAAAAGTGACCTGTATAAAAATAGGAGGTGCGAATGGAAATCAAACGATTATAAAACTGAAGGAAATGGTTTCTTGGTGTTTACGAGCAAATCCGGTTTTGGTCTCCTATCTGACCTTAGGGAACTGTTTTTTTGGAGGGTAATTTAAGCTGTGTTCATAGTCCTAGCAAATGAAAATTAATATGTCAGGAAAGAGAAACAGAAATGTAATTCAAGTAGATGGAGTGGGGGGAGGAAGGCGGTGGAAATTCTAAAGCGAGAGAAGACGACGTGGAGAAGAAAAAAGAAGTAAAAAGAGAAGAGATTATGTAGGAACACGAGACGAAATAGCCTCAGAAACGTGACAGAGAAATTGATTTAGATTTGTATTCGGATTTTTAGCTTGCCATAATCTCATCCACTTATCTCCTCCAATTCTCGTGTTCTAGTTTGATTTGAACTCTTGATGAGAGAAACAAAATAGTGCGGTTCTTCTATATCCGGTAAAAGAAGGAATAAATAAGTACATTTATCTGAAACCAATTGCAGACGTTTTCATTTTGTCATACCTTGTTATAAACTTCATCTTTCATCTTAAGTAAAATTAAAAATGTTGATTCTGGAAGTCCTCATGACTTGTGGGAAAGAAACACTGTACTGTATGCAGAAATATTGAATGGTATTAAAACACAAGATGGGTTTTTTCATACCTGTTGGCTGCTTTCCAATATACTGATCATGTAACTTGCTAAGAAGGAATAAAAGCCACTTTAGTATAGAGCTCTAGTAATCTATTTTTATACATTCTCACATTATAGAATACTTCCTCAACCAAAAGAATGGTTTTCTATAATATCATTTTATATCGAAATCATGCACCAAAAATGTATTGTTAAAGACAGGGATACACCATTAAAAATTTGAATAAAATGTATAGAGTTAAACCAGGAAAAAATATACTTTAACAGTACTTGGAACTTTTCAAAATACCAAGCACTGTCATCCTACCCTCAGTAGAATTGCAATAAACTCAAAGTTCTTATTTTACTTCAATTCCATTGTCTTCTTATTGTACGCGATCCTCTTCTCTCTGCTCTGCTTCCTTCCAAGCATTCGAACTGCCATCACCATGGACTGGGGATTTAAGCATTAATTCTCTTGATCGATCTTTCACCCCTTTTCTACTTCTCGAGTAGTGAAGAGGACCTGCCAAGAAAACTATTTCCCGAACCCTCGAGCGTGCTTTTCTATCTGGCCCATTTTTTTTGTTACGGTACGGTAATAAAGCGTCAATTGTCATTGCTTGCACCCTTCCCTTTCATCCACGTAGAAAATTCAAGTTCGTGTCTTGAATAGAGATCCGAAAGATGAGATATTTGAACTATCACACTGCAAAGCGCTTTATAAAAAGAATACGCCCTACATTGTATAAAAAGTGGACTGCTGAGCCTGTTGTAAAGTATGGACGAGAAAGGTAATGAGAATAGGCATGAAAAACACAAAGACAAAATGATGACGTCAACGTTCGTCATATTATGGTCTTTGTGAGGAATAATACAACAAAACAAAATAAAATAAAGACAAAACTACCCAAATCTTAAAGTGTGCTGATCGACCACGCACTTAAAAAAAAATAAAACCAAAACAACAACAGATATTATTCCCCCGCCCTCCATCTCTCCCTCCCCTCTCTCTCTCTCTCTCTCTCTCTCTCTATTTGTCTCTCTCTCTCTCTCTCTCTCTCTCTCTCAACTAAATAATAATATTAATAATAGATATCATTTATATAGCGCCCTATCCCATGGTTCATAAGCTCTGGACGCAATCACATAGATTCCTCCACATTCAATCAAAAACTCATCAAAACATTGATAGACACAAAAAGAGAAAGAGAAAGAAAAATGCCGGAATAGAATATAGCTCTGTCTTGCCACCAGCCATCACTGAGCGGCCAAAATGATGAATGGTCATCAGTATCGAGTGTTGGGACTTCATGAATAAGACATCGTCCGGAGGCCGTGTGGTCAGTGATGGACGGTGGGGAGACCGGTCAGTGATGGACGGTGGGGAGACCGGTCAGCCGGGGAGCGCTGGTCTAAACTGTCGTCCGAGACAACCGGCCTGGCCGGAGGTAATGAAACGTTAAAAAAATAACTCGTTTTCTAACAAATTATCATAACTCAAAAAACAAGGTTAGTTTCGTAATAATTGGAAATAGTAGACTGCTTACTTTTTAATGGATTTACTATTTTTGAGTAACTCAGAACGAAAGCTTTGATACATGATAAGGCTCATGCGCAAAGTTGTGATTGAATGTTGTTTTGGAAGCCATTTTCACAATAATCATAACACATGGAACCTTAAACCGACGCTTCAAAGCGAGGTCAGAATAAAACACGAAGTAGCAAATCAATCATCCCAAGACATTTCTATTATTCCTCTTTTCTTCTCTTATAGATGATAATTTTCTATATGGAATGCGAAACTGTCAAGTTGATGAGTACCGACCAAGACAATAAATAAATTGAAGCTCACACAATCACCACTTCTTCAATCTGCTGAATTGACCATGCTTTGATGTCTTGCAAATATTTTGGCTGCAGTACACACAATATTGCATAGATTGTACGCGTTGAGCTGACCTACTCACAACAATGGCCGTACTGTACACTAACACGCACAGTTGTTAGTGTTTTGATGGCAAGGGGAAAATGGTGAATAGTACTCACTTACACGTTTTCGTTCTGACGTCAAACACATAGTCCAAAATAGATGTTTGTCTCTTGTGTGCGTGTGTGTGTGTGTGTGTGTGTGTGTTTGTGTGTGTGTGTTTGTGTGTGTGTATGTAATGTGAATCGCAATAAATAGGTGGAGGCATGGTCCTTATTAATGCTGGTTACTCTGCCTATTATTCAATGCCTCAGAACCATACCAGACATGCTTCAATGGGACAAACTCCTTGCACCCACCCAGCCCTCCCCCCTTATTCCACCCCGCTCCCTGGTTCTACCCATCCTTCCGTACTTCTTGATTGCCTCTTGAATACATACTCGTAACGTTTCTATCCACTGACTTGTAAATTAACATAAACCATCGTTACGACCGTTGATGTGAGTGCAATGAGGACAGTCGTGTAGAACCTGACGAGATGCACTGGCCCTATGGCTAAACAATCATCTGTGTATCGTTATTACATACGATCTTTTAATGAGTCTTGCCTTGGGTAGACGTCTAGGGTGGTTAATGCCAGCATGGTGCAAATTCCTGGTAGAATCATTTTACTGTGTAAACCAATTTTGTTGTCTTTATATCGTATTGTTTATTTTTTCTTATTCTTATTATTATATTGCACGTTTCCAGTGGTTATCACGATTATAATGTTATCAACAATAACAGTACGAGAACAAACAAACAAACAAACAAAAATATTCCAAAACAAAATCTGACAATAATTTCCTCGTAAAGCATAAAACATGTGACGCGCAGCTCGTGCTGAAATCAACAGAACGCCGATAAAATGCCTGCATTTTGATAACAACGTTGCTACGCTAAACTGAAAAGCTATTCTATCATCTCCAAGGCAGCCCGCTCGATTATTCTTTGATCACAGGCAATCTGACCGAAGTCACGGAATCAATCTTTCATGACTTTTGACAGCTCGGTATTTGCAATAATAAACAACCGCATAGGATTATTGATGGTAATTGCTGCACGGTAGACATCATATCACATCTGATGGCATTCACGCGACGGTAAATTATTTCTGTCTGTTGATGACTAATGATCGTACAGAAACATTTCAACGCGGAAGCAAAACATTGAGATAAAAAGTAAACAATGAAAAAAATCTTCCTCCTTCTACAGCAACAACCTACCTCCCCCCCCAACCACCCCCCCCCCCTCGAAAATGAAAACAACAACAAACAAACAATGAAATAACCAAAAATCAAAAGAACCTTGCTTTCTTTTTTTAATTCAACAAGATTGAATAGAATATTGATAAAATAAAAAAAAGAAAGAATTTGTTTGACAATGATCTGGAGGAGGATGTAAAGAAAACAACATCATCGATTTTGAACAGTGTCCGTATTATCTATCCCATTGCTCAACACCTCGGCCAAAGCTATTGTTTTATAAAGTTGATGGAGCGATTGGATCGGTCCCCGGCTCTCTCCTGGCCCAAGCCGTGGCGGGTAGGTATGGTAATGGGCCCGGCCTGTGACAAGTTCTATTGACTCCTCTGGGCCCCTGCACTCGCACACTGGGTTTATATCACAGGGACCTGGGGAATACAATGGAGCGTTGGTATTTGTACAACACTGCACACCAGCATCATCTTTTTTAACTCCCTCCCTTGCCTCGGTACTGCATCTTTAATGTGCATTTCATCATCTGTTATCGTCGCATCTCCTCTTTTTTTGGTTATCCTTACATAGCACGTAGATAATTATAATGCATTGGACCTTTTTTTTTTCTTTCATTCATTTGCTGTATTAATATTATGTGGATTTATTTAGAGGAAATTGTGTCCGCGGGAGCAGCATAAAATGTCAAACAATAGTCACAGAACTAGGCACTCTACGACATGAACAAATATTGTTTTAGGGTTGTTACTAGTATGTTGTAATTGATCCTTTTCTGTTAGGTCAACATGTAAATTAATTTGTGGTTTTATTTTGTTGATAGCCACAGGCTTGCTTTGTACCTATTTATACTTTTTAAATTGCATGTTGTGGGTAAATCGTGGAGCAAAAATGGCAAACACAATAGTCATGACGTTCAAAGCCCCTTTGGTGCTTCAAATACCCCCCCCCCCCCCCACCCGATTACCCCACCGCGCTTATCTATTTCGTTGAGGTGTATAGACAAGCATCGACAGATGTACTCGTTCTCAAATGGGGGAGAGGGTGGCTGCAGGGCGAATTCACTCACCAGCAATAGATCAGTATCTTATACAGAGGATGGCAATTTTTGTGAAATGCCTGCTTTATGCCTACGCATTGTGCTTCCTTTTTGCGATCTTTTATGGAAAATTGACGATAAAGGACACTTGGGATGGCCTTGCCATCAAGTGAAAACTGATATAATTAATTCTAAAAATATGGGTTTTTGTGTACTTGTTTGTTCGATTGTTTGCTGTTCGAAAGTGCTGTGATGATTATAGAAATTAAGGCAAAATATTTTTAAAAAATCATCTGAATTCCGCGTTAAAACGAATTGGCATGCCACGAAAACAGCGAAATTATATAATTTGATGACAATCTAATCACGCAGCCTTTTCTTTACATTTTCTTGTTAACTAAAATATCAGACATGTTAATGAATAGCGCGTTTAAATCATAATTACACATTATAATCTAAGGTATCTTTTTTTATCAACGGTGTCAGGAATACGCTTAAGGTATTCTTGTTCAGAGGTTGGCAGTGGTCAACCCTTACTCAAATCTTATAGGACCACTTGTTTGTTACTGTTGTGTTTATTGCCTACATAATAATGCGATTTGATAATAGTTAAATAACATATTGCTTCTTTGTGATTTTTTAGAAGTTTACTCGTTGTTCGCGAGCATTTGTCATTTTTCCCAAAATACATTCACTACACTGAGTAAGAAAGAGTTTAATTTTGTTTTGTTTCGCATATTTTTTTGTTTTACGATGAGGAGGGGGGAGGGGCTTATTTTATCTATTTGTTTGTTTTTCTTTTGTTTTGTTCTTGGGTTTTTTTTTTCAATTTTCTGCGCACAATGATTCAGTCAATCCGAATGATGAATGTATTAAAACTGCGGATTGTTTGCTTGCATTCATATGATGAGATTATATGAGGTTGTATAACCACCACCGTCAGCAGTTTGGACTTTGTCCAACGTATTTGTTCCCCGCCACATGACCAGATTGTTTGCGAAGTTGTATCATGGATGATGAATTATGCATAGTGTTGCGTACAGCTCGCTCCATACAATGAAATCACTCAATGCCGTACACTGTACATGGTCAATGATACATTTGATTACAGGCACAGTCACGATTCCAGTTGATATATCTGTTGGCGTTTTTTTGGTAACGCATGTTTCTGGTTGGCTCAACGTTTGTTCTGTTTCTGCTCTTTTGGCATTTTATAATATACCATCATTTATCCCCATCTCTTTCTTTATCTCTCTCTCTCTCTCTCTCCCTCTCTCTCTCTCTCTCTATCTCTCTATCTGTACTCTGTTAATGGAAGTTTTAACCCCTGTTATGTCCCATCAGAACCCTGCCATCCGTATGTTCTTTTTAACCCTTTCACAGCGAGATCTGATTCTAGCCCAACTGAAATGTGCAAAATCTTGAAAATGTACATGTTCTTATACTAGATAAATCAGGTTTCAGTGAACTGACATATGCCAAAAACCTGAAATTCAGGCTTTTGGCATATTATGTCAGTTCACTGAAATCTGATTTATCCTGTATAAGGACTTGCAAGTCTTGAAGATTTTTGGTGTCTTTAGAAGTGAAAGGGTTAAATTGTGGAATCGTACTAAAGGCAGTTTACTTTTTTTTTTTTAAAGACTGATTACTTGTGCATCGTAGACAACAAGGAGTTTACAAAATTGAGGGACTAGCTTGACAATATTTATTTATTTTTATTGGGGGGGAATCAATTGGTTTGTGTTTGTGACTGAGAGTTAAATACTTTTGTTTGTAGGTAATCTTTCACCTATTTTAAAGACGATAGGGTGTATTATTTTCCTTGTAAATCATTTCTGTATGAAAGTTTTCTCGCAGTGTCCAAGTCTGACTGATGTTTTAACTCATCTACCATTCATTGATTTATTACAACTGGGTTTTCGCAGTTCAGAGCGTCCTAAAACATACATTGAAATTACAGAAGAGGGGAAGCAGACAATGTCAAAATAACATATCTGTTTCTATTTCCTAAATGAAGACTGTATTGAGTCCGTTTGGTGATGGTGGTAATGGTATTTCGACCGGACAGATTTAATGGGCTGACATCATGTTCTTATTTATGGAAAGGAAACAAGAAGAGCAAACCACCGTTTATTACGTCTCAATAAAAAGGAAATGCACATCAAAGAATTAACCAATAAATCAATCAATTATAAGATCATCGCCAATCAACAGTCATTGCTGCTTCTCATTTTGCTACCACTACTACTACTACTATCACTACTACTACTACTACTACTACTACTACTATCACTACTACTACTACTACTACTATCACTACTACTACTACTACTACTATCACTACTACTACTACTACTACTACTATCACTACTACTACTACTACTTCTAATACTATCACTTCTAATACTACCACTACTACTACTACTACTACTATTACTACTACTAGTACTACTACTATCACTACTACTACTACTACTACTATCACTACTACTACTACTATCACTACTACTACTACTAATACTACTACTACTACTACTATCACTACTACTA
The DNA here is from genome assembly GCA_031471865.1 of Melibe leonina. Taxonomy (NCBI): domain Eukaryota; kingdom Metazoa; phylum Mollusca; class Gastropoda; order Nudibranchia; family Dendronotidae; genus Melibe; species Melibe leonina. Next base: position 19,513 of record JAUEKZ010205488.1, read on the forward strand.
TTACCACTACTACTACTACCACTGATACTGCTGCTATCACTACTACTACTACTACTGTAGCTGTTCCTTAGTTCGTGTGTGTTTGTAAGTTCTTGTATGTGTTCTTGATTGTATCGTTGTAGATGATGTCGTCATCTTTTCTGTGAACGCTTCAAATTAACCGTTGTTTCAAATAGCGATGAGTCATTCTTTAACTACCACTACTACTACTACTATTGCTACTACTATTACTACTACTACTACTACTACTACTGCTACTACTTCTACTACGTCTATAATTTTACTACCACTTCTACTACTATTTCTACTACTACTGCTACCATGACCACTACTACTACTACTGTTTATTACCACTTCTACTATAAATGCTTCTACGACTACCACCACCACTACTACTACCATCATTTCCACTACTTCTACTACTACTTCTACTGCCGATACCTGCTAAACTGGTCTGCTGTGCCGTATGTTTTCCTGGAATAAAACAACAAACTGATTTTCATACCTAAAGATATCAGTATATAAGAAAAGAAAATACATGCCACCCGTGTTTTAAAACAGGAATAAGATTATGATGACGTCATTATGCTAGATCCGTGGGCCCTGTAGTTTAGATTGGAAGGCAATGCGATCATTGTTGAAATTAAAGTAAACAAGTCACATACATTGGCCATATGTATTTGCTTTGCGATCCCATATATTGCTTAGTTTCTGTCAAGTTTAAAGTAGATCTGGATGATGTGATTGAAAACAGTCTAATTCTTGAACAATAAACAGTCTAATGGTCTATTTCATACCCAAATTGCAAATAGCTGGAATTCTATTCCTTTGGTGTATTTCCTTTTTTTTTAAATTTTTTTTTTTTTTGCTTGCTTGAAATACCTGGTTATACATTCCTCGTAGCTTTTTTACGTGCCCAACTTGGCATGTGGGTAAAGGTTAAATGCACACCTTCTGCCGCATCATTGCACGTTGTAAAACGCAAGAAGGTGATATATGAAAGTAATTTGTTTTGAAAGGCATGATGAATTAAATTTTACCCATAACATTTCACGCCTCAAACTGATAATGCTAATATTGAGTAATCAAGTGAGATTTGTTTCATTGGCTTTTAGAGACATCTTCATATATAAAATACATCAAACTACGGTCATAAATCGTATGAGAATTAACCATCTTGACATTTATCGCTTCCTGCCATAACCTTCATTAAAGACTACTTTGCAGGTACAAAGATGCAAAATCTTAAATACAGATACTTATTCTTAGACCACATAATTCAGATTTCGGTGAACTGACGTAATATGTTTTATTTTGTAGTTATATGCACTTCATCTAAATAGAGAGGGATTGATATTCCTCGTATTAATTCTGTTTTTAAGCTCATAAATCCTCAGCTGTTTTCACAGTGTCGTTCTTATGTTTCCTTATTTATGTTGAATGCGACGAATTCTTGCCCATCACACTCTCCTTTCTCTATCTCTCTCAATCTCTTTTTCTCTCTGACACTCACAGAGAGAGAGAGAGAGAGACAGAAGGAGATAGGGGGGGGGGAGAGGGATAGTCTATTAAATCTATGAATTGAATAGAGTTTAGACATTCACTGCTAAACGTTCTTTTTGATGTTGCTGGTAGTGATTGTGGTTGTGTTTAGTTTTTAATTCGTGTGAGTGAAATCGACAAAACACCACGAAAATTTTATTATTCTACAAAAATATAACCTGCATACAGGTAGTTGTGTGTTTCGTCGACTTTAATGACTGCGTTCTATTTCGAAGGGTTGACCTTTGTCTGTGTGGAGGATTTGTGATGGTATCATTGTAAAGGGACATGGGAGTATGACAGCCTCTCAATCATTGATATTATCAGGTCTGCAATGGGAGGGTTGTGAAATGCCACTATCAAAATATCATGCTCTATATTATTGTATATTTAGATAACATACTGTAACAGTTTTCCTCTTATCCTTACCCTGCTGTATTTGCAAAGAGATTGCCGACGTAGTGATTGGAGACAACAACATCAACAACAACAACAACAACATCAACAATAACATCAACAACAACAACAACAACAACATCAACAATAACATCAACAACAACTACAAAAACAACATCAACAATAACATCAACAACAACAACATCAACAACATCAACAACAACAACAACATCAACAATAACATCAACAACAACAACAACATCAACAATAACATTAAACAACAACATCAACAATAACATCAACAACAACAACAACAACAATAACAACAGCTAACAGGACCCACCTCCTAACGTAGTTCTCGTTTTCCATACCAAGCATGGGACTGACATATTCAGATCCTTTTGGGTTGTTATTTTCATGGTATTAATCAATACAAAATACGTTTTTTTAATGTAAGTTGTGTTGAACATGTTATTTTAACTTTTAATTTTGAATCAAGTATTAAGAATGATCGTCTATGTCCGCCTTTCTATCAGCATTGCTATTTCTCTCTCCTACCTTTTCGAATGTGTATAAAATAATATATGTGCGTGTGTGTGTGCGTGATAGAGGGAGAGAGAGAGAGAGAGAGAGAGAGAGATAGAGAGAGAGAGAGAGAGAGAGAAAGAGAGAACACCCTCAGTTTTTAGATTATTGCCCCTCGGTTCTGGATAGAAATGAGTATTTAATGATTTCAACTCATAGTTCCCTACACATCAATGCCCCAACGTTCTTCTTGATGTAAATTTGTGAAAAAGGAAGCGTACATTCTAAATTTATTTCTCTCGTTTTCATTTCTAGTATCTCCAAACATATCTAAACAGGTTCAATTAATTAACTATATTCTTATCGCAGGTCTCAAAGTAACAAAGACATAATATGCCAGTTTGCTGATTTATCCTTTTATGAGAACAACATTTTTCAATTATGCCAAAAGCCTGAATTTATCGGCTTTAAAAAGAAGCAATTCTTGAAGATGTTGGTGTCCTTATCATTGAAAGGGATACGATTTCATTTCAGTGTGCAGTACAAGAGTATTGAGAACAGGAGTAAAAGAACCATTTCCGGTGTCCCGTGCAATGCTAAATGTCAGAATGTCAAGAATGATAAGCCTCAGCACAACCATCACACTCATATAAATAAATAAACACACACAGACACACACACAAGCGCACACACACACACACACACACGTAGACGCAAACGCAAATGTCACGCATTGGAAACATTAGCAAAATTTAGAGATACGGGTAACAAAAATCTACTGACAACCATTATAAAGCACATTAATTCTTGTTTCTAGAACGATTGCATCGACAAGGTTTTTTTTTGGCAGGAGGTACAATTATCTCTGGTTTAGCAAGAAGATTGATCGAAGGTAATCTAATAAACATATTACAGAAAGGCGTTTCAACGAAAGGGACAGACTTGTACAAACATCCATAAACATTCTGCAAAGAAGTGCAGTTGGACGATCAAATCGTACCAATATTATCGTTTTATTTTATTATTATTATTAGTAGTAGTAGTAGTATTATTATTATTATCATTATTTTTTTTATTACTATTATAATTATCATCGTTATTATAATCATTATCATTATTATTATCATTAGTATTATTCTTATTATTATCATTATAATTATTATTATTCTATTCGGTAAAAGATATTTCATTTCAGTGGTAAGATCACTCTCTTCTTTTCCTACAACCTCATTCAATAATATGATGATCCTCCGACTTCATGTTTGTTCGTTTTGTTTGTTTTATTCAATTTTTGTCTGGTGTTTCTTTTTTTTTTAAATTCTTTTTTGTTTGTTTTGTTTTGTTGTTGTTGTTGTTGTCTTTTTTCGTGTTGATGAACAGAGAAAAAAAACCACAAAATAAGAAATAGAAAAGAGGGAGGATGATGAAACTACGATCGGTGCCGCGTATGATGATAAGGAGAAGATAGAGAAGTGGAAGGATTTAATGAGAGTAAATAGAAGTTAAATCTGAAGAAGGAGAGGAGAAATATGAGATAGAAGAGGAGGAAAATGACGAACCAGTGGAAACAGCCGAGCACTGTGTTCCTTT
>JAUEKZ010205500.1:0-10860 GCA_031471865.1 Melibe leonina
TCTTCTTCTTCATCTTCTTCTTTACCTTCTTCTTTCTCTTTTTCTTTGTCTTCCAATTAACTGACTGACTCATCCAGTTAGAGTATTACTGTCAGTGTGCATTTCAACTTGTTGGGTTGTAGAATTCTTAAAAACGTGTGAGTGAATTTATTATTATTATTTTTTTTAAATTATCATTCAGTCCATTCTGTCAAAGCTGTTAAAATTTAATTTCACACATTATAGATAAGAGATGGAGCCCTACACAGATTGAACTTAATGTTGTCCCATACCCCACATACTTACTTCCCCATACCCCACCCTCCTAGTCCCACACCCCCACTTTCCCATATCCCATTCCTACACTCCCTTCTCCCACATCCCACTCTCACATTTCCCAGTCCCCCATTTCCGCAGACCCCCCCCCTCCCATACCCCACATACTTACTTCCCCATACCCCACCCTCTTAGTCACACCCCCACACCCCCACCTTCCCATATCCCATTCCTACACTCCCTTCTCCCACATACCACTCTCACATTTCCCAGTTCCCCATTCCCCCCATTTCCGCAGTCCCCCATTCCCCCCATTTCCGCAGTCCCCCCCCCCCCCCGTCCTACCCCACACATTGTTGACCCACCAGCCAGCTAATATTCTGTCCCTTGAATACCTCACACAGGGGTGGTGGAGATCACGGTAGGCTCAGCAATGAACGAAGACTTCCAGTTCTCTGAGACAGAGTATGAGAAGGAGATTGAAGAGAACAGCCCCATCAACACATCCGTCACCACAGTCAGGGCGTACTACACAACAGGTGTGCCAGCAATGTTAACTGTGTACAGCTTTGCCAGCGGCAACGAACACAACACCTTCTACATCCACCCAGGGACAGGTATGTGTGCATTGCCTTTTGATAATAAACAGTATTATCTGTATCAATCTCTCTCTAGCCTTTCTCACCCCACATGACCACTCTCTTTCACCAAATCCACCCCTCTTCCCCCCACCCACCTTTACTCCCTTTACCTCTCCAAATCCCCCGTCCAATACGTACACCTTAACTCCTCCAATACCTCTACCCATACCCCCCCCCCCCCTACACACACACCCCAAAAAATTGTTTTTAACCAAATAAAATAACATTATGTACCTCAGGTGAAGTGAAAGTGGCAGATAGCCGACTGCTGGACTATGAGACCTACCCAAAGATACGGCTGATAGTCAGTGCTTCGGATAATAACCATCACGCTTACGCAACCCTCTGGGTTGATCTGAAGGATGTCAATGACAACGCACCCAAGTTCTCCCAGCCCAAGTATGTTTCTGCAATCTGGGAGAACAACCAACCAGAGACTTTTGTCACACAGGTAACGGTGTTCAGTTGGTAGAGTGTAGTACAATTTATTCACTTTGGTTCAATCACCCATTTTCCCTGTGACAGGAAAACACCACTGTCGACCCAGCAGTAAAATTGTGACCCATAAAGTAGCTGGAGCTTACCACAGTTTACTTGCGTATTAAGAAAAAGACTAACCACGATGAATGCCACACTCCAGACAGGACACTCGTCTATTTGCAGATTACTTTCCCAACCCTCTCGGCACCCATTTGATAAATAGCTTGGTGACGCAAGGCAGTTTGAGTAGATTGAGTTATTTGCTCAAGGAAAAAAAACCAAATTAACTGCATTGGTGTTTGCAGATGAGGGGAAGTTTATTTTTCCCCATTTTACACTTAAACCTATCACAGCGTGCTCTGATTCTAACCCAACTGAAACTGAAATATGCAAAATCAAAATTTACACCTTCTTATACCAGATAAATCCAATTTCAGTGAACTGACAGTTAACTGACACTGACATAATATGTTAGTTCACTGAAATCTGATTTATCTGGTAAAAAAAAATCGGCAAGTCTTGAGAATGTTGGTGTTTAGCATTGAAAGGGTTAACTGACTCTGGTGTACTGTTGTGGCCTTCCCCAGGTGATAGCCAGGGACCTGGACAGTAGCAGCAATGGGGAGATCACCTACAGCATCGTGGGGGGCAACCAGGAGGAAGTGTTCCAGATTGCCAAGCCTTATACCGGCATCATTCAGACCTCCATCAACGCAGCTCCCCTGGACAGTGACTCCACCCTCAAGGACTACAGGTCTGTTGTTTATGTCAACACTGATCAATCTAATCAAATGTTGTTGGTTTTTTCTCACACATTTAATTTAAGGTCATACGCATTATTTTTTTAGATATTTCATTTTGTTTTTTGGGTTGTTGTTTTTTTAAGCCAAATTGAAACTAAATGACAATTTTTCGTTTATCTGTGTGTGTGTGCCCCTGTCTGTGTGTGACTGACTGTGTGTGTGACTGTGTGTGTCTCCAGATTGGTGATAGAGGCCAGGGACAATGGAGTGCCCCGCAGGTCCAGCACATGCATCCTGGAAATTTCCATCGTGGACGAGAATGACACGCCTCCATTCTTCCCTGTCATTGGATCCAAGAATGTCAGTGAAAGTGAGTTCATGATGAAAATAAGAATGTAGCCTAGGTTCCATGAAGAAAGAGCAGTGGCCAAACTGGTACAGCCCCAGTGCAGAGCTTTTGGGGGAAGCTGGTTTGATTCCTATCCAGGAGACTTTTGCCATTTTCTTTGGAAAAGAATTTTACTCCCATTGCCTCAGTTCACCCAGCTGTAAAAATGGATACAAACCCGTATGTTGGATTGGGAAAGAAATCTGGAACAGACCAGTGTCCTATTTATAGGGTTGCAGTCACTGCTACTTGTCTGCTTCACACCAAGGAAACAGGATAAGCTGCATCTCTATAAGTCAATGGGCTCTACTCTAACAACGCACTTTTTATTTTGCATATTTAGGACGAATATATTATATTAATAAACACATTTTTTGTCTGTTTTTTTTTTTCATTCAGATCGGGAAGTTGGCTATCAGGTTGTCATGGCAACGGCCAATGATGTGGACTCCAACTCAGTCCTCATCTACGACTTCACCACGGACGGCAACCCAGGAAACACCTTTAGCCTTGACCGCTCCAGTGGACGCCTGACTCTGGCCAAACCGCTGGACCACGAACTGGTTGACCACTACAGTGTGGGCATTGAGGTATGTGTGGTGTGTGTATGTATAGGGGGGGGGGTGGGACCGGGCAGGCTACATAGAGAATGTGTGTGCGTGTGTGTGTGTGTGTGCGCGTGTCTATCTGTGTGTGCGCGTGTCTATCTGTGTGTGTGTGTGTGTGTGTGCGGGTCTATCTGTGTGTGTGTGTGTGTGTGTGTGTGTGTGTGTGCATTGACTGATGAAAAAGGACAATCGTCCAGTAATTGGAGATCAACAAAGTAAAGTAAAGTCCGTGAGTGTGATTTCATATTCATAGTCACTTTTTCGTCTGTCATTGGGAATCACTGGTCAAGCAGCTAACACAACCCACAAGAGAGTGATCTCAAGCATGAATGACTGTTCACACAAAGTCAGTGGGTGACGGAGGGAATTCAAATCACTACCTGTCCTTGGGTTTAGGCAAAATTCTTTACTCGTACATTTCCTCTTGGGGACAGATAGAGATATTGTGAAAGTGAATTATGATTTTAACATTGACCCTTTCACAGCAGGTTCTGGCTGAACTACTGAAATTTGGACAATGTTCAAAATTTACGAGTACTTATACCAGATTAAGCAGATTTCAATCTCAGTGAATTGAAATCTGATTTAATGGCTGGAACTATAAAAACAGGCAAATGTTGATGAGTTTGAAGTTTAGCTGGCAGTTTGATTAGAAATAACCTTAGCATTGAAAAGGTTCATGACCTTTGACTTGTACATCATCTGATTGTGTTGATTTGCGTGTCAATGCAGGTGTCGGACGGCAAGCCTGACCACACTCAGACAATGTGGATGAAAGTGTACGTGGATGATGAAAATGACAACGCCCCCGTATTTTCTCAACCCAGTTACGAGGTTTGTATTTGTACGCATGACTGCCAAGATATGATAAAAAGTGATGATAATGATAATAAATATGAGAGGGAAGCACCAAGGAAAGAGCTGGCAGCAAAGCTATGGTTGCCAACCTTTCCTTTTCCAAGTAGACACATTGTTAAATATATGAAGAATCAGTATTGTGTCTATGTAGCATGATCATGCGGTGTCCATATGAAGAAATATACATTTTAAAACTCTCTGGTGCTGGAGGATATTTAACTCTTTCACAGCTGGGTCTGGTTCTAAACCAACTGAAATAAACAAAATCTTCTAAATTTACATGTTCTTATATATACCACATAAATCAGATTTGAGTGAACTCTGAAATTTGATTGATCTGCTATAACTGTAAGAACTGGTCAATCTTGAAGATTTTGATGAATCTAGCGAGTAGTTTGAGAAATAACTTAAGTATGGAATGGGTAAACGCGTACGTTCGTAATGCAAATTTACACAAATATGCCACCAGGTGGAGCTACCAGAGCAGACGGAGGCTCACAAGCCTGTGGTGACAGTGAGGGCGACGGACAGCGACTCGGGCCTCAATGCGGAGGTGGTTTACAGTATGGCCATTCCTCCGGTGGACCTGTTCTACATCAACCCTCGCACTGGTAAGTATCCACTGTCTGATCCGGTGGATTGGTGCCTGTGGAAGACTCTCACAGCAAGGTCTCATTCCAACTGACTGAAATATATACATAATTTTCAAAATTTGCAGATAAATCAGATTACAGTGGACTGACATAATATGCCAAAAGCCTGAAATTTAGTTGATTAGAATTAGAAATATGTAATTGAATTGGATAACACCCATTACAACACATTTAAGGTCATTTTAAAAGTGGAGCTCTCTAGACAAATTAACATGCTGCCAAGCAAAGATCGTTTGAGGGCTCACTCATACCTCTCACCCAGTCACAGTATACTGACACAGGGCCTACACTCTTCTCATAATATCAATCACCTAGCGGGACAGCTACTAACGTAGGTATTAGGTTTGCTTCATTCATACACCCAACCTACCAGTTCCTGTTAAGCTGACTCATGAAGAAAGGAGTATCAAACACTTTTATGGGAATGACGTCTCATTGATTGATGACTTAATCTGATGGTAAAATGGGGGGGGGGGGGGGGGGGGGGGGTGGGGGGTTGGTTTTACATACTGAAATCTCTGCCTTTTAACTTTGATCAATCTTGTCATGTAGTAGGAGTCTCTTGTTATATTTTGATAGTTTTTAAGGTATGTGGCACCTTGTAAGGAGCCATGGTAATGCTGGAGGTGTAGTGGTAACTATAATCCCCAAGTACTTGCATCCCTCAATATTACCCAGAATCACTTCTCTTGCTCAAGATTAAAGAACCGCCTAGTGATGTAAAAATCACAGAAAAAGAAGATAAAACATCATTCATTCATTTTTCTTCCTCTCTCTTTCCCTTCCACTTGAACCCCCTCCCAAACCTCACTCTTAACGATCCTCCTTCCTCCTTCCTCCAATCCTAACCAATACCTTCCCCTCCCAAACCTCACTCTTAACGATCCTCCTTCCTCCTTCCTCCAATACTAACCAATACCTTCGCCTCCCAAACCTCACTCTTAACTATCCTCCTTCCTCCCATCCTAACCAATACCTTCCCCGCCCAAACCCCTTGACCCCCTACTACTGTGATACAGGCACCATCTACACCAATCGTACGGTGTCGTTCAGCTCGGACCAGTCCATTATCCAGCTGGTGGTGGTGGCCAAGGACAGCGGCCAGCCTGTGCAGTCGTCCATGGTGGCTGTGCACATCCAGATCACTGACATCAACAAGTACACACCTCGGTTCTTGCAGCCTCAGGGATACAGGTGGGTAGTCAGTTCATAGCACATACAGTGACACCCGACACATCAACAAGTACACACCTCGGTTCTTGCAGCCTCAGGGATACAGGTGGGTAGTCAGCTCATAGCACGTACAGTGACACCCGACACATCAACAAGTACACACCTCACAGTTTTTGTAAGCTCTGGGCTCCAAAAGTTGTCCATAAAAGGGGACATCTGTCTATGTTTGTGTGTGCGTGTGTGTGTGGTTGTCTGAAGTTACTATAATTTTCAGGAGTTACAACAGCTTGAATTTTTTAAAATGAGATGTGATGAGTACTCTTATTTTGCACAGATTTGCATAGCAGAAGCAGTCATTTGTACATAAATTGCTCAAAATTACAACGCGGCTTGAGTTACGGTAACGCATCTAATTTCTAGCATCAACATATACATGACTTTGTTATCTTTTGTGTGTCCACTGCAGAGCTGAAATGAGTGAGCTGGCACAGAAAGGTCACTCTGTGCTGACCGTGTCCGGCGTGGATGATGACAACACAACCAGCCCGGCAGAGAGCATGAACTACACGCTACACGGCGTAGGCAAGGAGATTTTCCACATCCAGCAGAGGACAGGGCAGATCATCTACAACGGAGGCGCAGACTACGAGCAGACACCCGTATACAACCTGTATGTCGTGGCAACGGACCGAGGTATTCCTCCAAAAAGTGCCTCTGTCCTAGTCGTCATCTCAATCCTGGATGAAAACGACAACCCGCCCGTGTTTGTGAAGAAACACTACAACATCACGGTACGGGAGGACTTTCCTGCCTCCCAGAACTTCCCCTTTGAGATCAAGGCCACCGATGCCGACTCTGGTTTCAATGCCCAGGTCAAATTTACCATCTCATCTGGCAACACAGAGGGCATTTTCCACAATGCAAACAACGGAGGTCACCTGATGATTGTGGAGGGTATGGAGCTGGACTACGAGTCACACACGTCCCACCACCTCATCATGCGTGCCGTTGACTGCAATGGCTGCCCTCCCTCTTCGCCCCATCTCTCCGCCTTTGTCACCGTAGACATCCTGGTCACAGACACTAACGAGGACCACCCCAGTTTCCCTATCAAGCATTACTGTGAGAAAATGTATGAAAACTCCACCATAGGGACAATTGTCTTTACGGCTCATGCCATTGACACCGATGGGGGCGAGGCCGGGGTGTTGAGATATTCCCTCATGCAAGAGGCAGACTATGACAAGTTCACCATTGACCCTGTGACCGGCGATGTGCGTACCCGTGTTGTATTTGACTACGAGAGTCCCTTCTCCCACGAGTATTACAACCTCACCATTGCTGCAAAAGAACAAGACGGCCACTATGATTTGGCTGCAGTCACCGTCCAACTTCTAGATCGGGATGAAGAACGACCTTATTTCATAAAAAGATTATACAGCTTTGACGTCCTTGGCTCCACTAGAGCAGGCTCGTTTGTGGGTCGTGTGTTTGCATCGGACAAAGACGGTGGAGATGCGGGGAAAATTGTCTACTCCTTTGTCACCCCCAACCCATACTTCCACATTGGGCCTTCCACCGGGAACATCACGGTGGCTGTGTCTCTGCATGAGAATGTTCCAGAGGAGCCGCCCTCCAACGGACGCAGGAAACGTTCTACAGAGGTGGAGGAGGTAAAGCTAGAGATTAGGGTGTCCTCAGGTCAGCCAGGCTCAAAATCAGACCAGGTAGACTGCTATGTCATCATTGACAGAGGCTGTGCAGGCTGTGCCGCCCCCAGCAACCTGAGGGCGGAGGAGTCGATGGCCGGAGGGGTGCTGGCTGCCATCATCATTGGATGCATCCTGGTCATCTTCATCACCATTGTGGCCATCTTGTTCTTCCTGTACAGAAGGAGAAACCCCAGAAAATCTGTACCAAACTACTCCAGCGACTCCACCCTGGACCTGGAGCCCCCTCCGCACCTCCCAGCCGACTACATGGACAACATACGCAGCACCCGACACCAGCCCGCCAACCTCATGCCCTCCGACGTCTCCGACAGGTCCCACAACTCCGCCTCCAGTGGCAGAGGCTCTGCAGAAGTAGAGGAGGAGGACGATGAAGAGATAAGCCGTATCAACTCTCACAGCTTCATCCACTCGTCCCAGGCGTTTAGGCAGAAAGCCATGCCAGATTCTGGGATACAGCACGACGAGGACACCCTATCGGAGCCCCTGGCACAGACACACCAAGAGTACCTGGCCAACTTGGGCATTGACTCCTCCAAGATTGGAAAACCCAAGCCTACCCAGTCCAAGGAGAGCATCCACCAGTTTTCTGACGAAGGGGGTGGTGAGGGTGGTGTGGATACAGATTTTGGCAAAATCACCGATCTAGAGACGGATGAAGAACCAGCAACGCTCAATATACGTGGCCAGGGTATCCGCTTCCATGAGCCGGACACACGGAACATCGGCTCATTGTCCAATGTCGTCAACAGCGAAGAAGTGAACAGCGGCTCCTACAATTGGGACTATCTCATTGACTGGGGACCCCAGTACCAACCATTGGCCCACGTTTTCTCTGAGATTGCAAAACTTAAGGACGAGAGTATAACGCCCAAGAAGCAGCCAATCAAGACAGTCCCTCAGAGGCAGTTCAACTCCTCGCTCAAACAGCCCAAAGTGAGGACAGTACCGCCTCCCATCATCACCAATGCCCCTCCCACCTCCCTTCCCCCGTCTGCCAAGGAGAGGCAGATCATGAACGGAATGCCACATAGGCCCAAGGTTCCCAATACTGCTCCACCTCCTCAACCGCACATGGTATCTCACAACCCCCACCTCCACCAGAACCACCCCAACCTTCACCACCGCCACCCCAACCAGCATCCCCCTCATCACCACCACCTCCTCCACCCCCACCACAACCAGGTGCCATCCCTTCCATCCAACCCACCCCCAGCGTTACCCCCTAACCATCCCTTGGGTTACAACTTTTCCTCTCAGCAACAACCACCACTGCCCCCAGCACCACCACCTCACCACCACCACCACAACCCACACCAACGGCAAGCGTCTCTACAGCAACACCAACAGCCACGACACCTCCGACACAGTCCCAAGCAGGCCACCCACCACCGCTTACCTCCCCCTACCCACCCACCCCCAGACCCACCGGATGAGGAACCCTCCCAGCTACAATCTTCCTCAGGCACCCGATCCCACCAGGCCTCCACCACCAACATCTCCCTCCCCTCCCTTCCCCGTTCCCCTATTAGCTACGAGTCCAGTTTCACCTCAGCGGCCATGACCCCTTCCCTGACCCCATCCCTGTCGCCCCTGGCAACCAGGTCACCTTCCATCTCCCCCGTAGTAAGTAGCGGGCACAACACGCCAGGCCAGCCCTTGCACGCCAGGTCTTCCAACACACACAGTCTTTCCTCCAGCTCTGAGAGAGAGTTCACCATTTAACCAACGCTTGCACACACAGTGCCCCACTCCCCCCCCCCCCCCCCCCCCTCCACTCCCCCATCTTCTCCCTCCCCCGTTCCCACCTGGTTGCTTCCATACAAACTACAAACTCTGGACTGGTGATTTTGTACTTACACATACTTACTTACTCTCATACCTCTTCCATGAAGTACCGTATTGTTACGTATGTCTTACATTGTTAGTCTGCCATTAAGTTACCTAGTATATGATTGACTTACAATTTGTTGATACCTATTTACCAGCAAGGTAGACTCGAACCAAGGGTTATGATGATAAATGTTTTGATGCCTGTTGTTGATTGGAAAACCTTGAAACATCCGTCATCCTGTTTGAATTGGACTGACAAGCCTCATCATCCCACCGGTCACCCTCCCTGGCTGGTTGAACCACAGACTTACTGTGACGACACTCCTACACAACCATTTCAGCTCTACAAAATACAATCAAATTTAATAAATATTTAATACAAACTGCCATCCAATCCACCATTTATTTGATGTCATTGATCTGATTCATTGATTCGCCTCAGTCTCAAACTACAGTTAAAATTAAAATCAAAATTTTGTAAACTGATACATTTTTATGGTGTTACTGCTACTTTCATAGTTTCCATTTTTTCATGTTTTCCACAGCCTCCTTTTTTTCTCCGTAGTTTTATACTTTGAAGAATGTTATTGAATAATTTTTATCTTCATATTGAACATTTTCCCCCCCAAAAAACTTTCAGTCTCGCTCTTACCCTTACAATTTTATGAAGACTTTTTTAATTGAACTTTTCCCTGGAATTAGCCTTTCCCAACACTGTAATTGAAGTTTGAATATACTTATAGTTATGGTTAGACTTTTTGTGCTTTTTCATTTTTGAATTCTATTGTTTTTCTTTCAGAAAAAAACTTTGAGAGTAGCATAAAAAATATGAAGGCCCTACATCTTTTTATTACAAATAATGCAATTGTTCTGATAAAAAAGAATCAATGATTCGTATTTTGATTTTACAATGTATTTCCATTTTTCACTTGACTGTTTACTGTTAACTACTCTCAATTTGCCACAGGCAGTTAAAGTGGGAGATAAGATAGCCAAATGATTTAAATGTTTGAAAATGAAACGATTAGGTGTGAAAGATAAAAACATCGGCCCTTTTTTTTACTTCATCATTCTTGGTTACTGACTTCTCCCCCTTTCTTCTAAAATTAAGTCAGCAAAAATAAATTTCTTGTTCCAAGGCCCCAGTTAGAGTTTTCTGTGGGCTTATTCTTTCTTTATTTATACTGGGCTTGATGTTAGCTAAAGCATATTTGAGACAAGTTTGTTCTTTTTTTTTGCATGGCTTTTTGCTTTTAATTTCTTATAGTTCTACAACCATTTTGTATACATAGAATCTAATTTTGTTTACCATTAATTTTTTAAAGGATTCCTTCTCCTCCTCCCCCAACACCTCCATTGCCTCCTCCTCCTCCTCATCCTCCTCCTACCCCTCCTTCTCCTCCTCCTCCTCCTCCTCCTTCTCCTCCTCCTCCACCTCCTCCTCCTCCTCCTCCTCCTCCTCCTCAACTTATCTTAAGATTTATCCCCATCTTTTGAA
>JAUEKZ010205510.1:0-10859 GCA_031471865.1 Melibe leonina
CGCGAGCTGGTTTACAAAGCCTAAGCCTTACACCGAAAGGTACAAAAGGTAAACTGATTAAGAAAGAAAGAAAGATACACGGTGGGAATTTAAGGGGTCTTTCTTGTAATGATGTCAAAATTGCATTTTTATGAGTTCTTTAGCTTGATACTTGTCATTCTGAATGTGATTGTTTGTTAACAGACTAAATGACTTGAACCAGAATGTCACGTTTTCATCTGTTTATATCCCACAGAATCATGCCTACCTTGCCAATCATGATGGCATTGAAAGTGAATATAACGCTTCTGGTGACAAGTATCAACCTGGCTCAGACCATGAAATTATATCTCTTACTCCCAAGAAGAAGAGAATGAAAACAAAGTCTAGCAATCGATGAAAAAAGCAACAGCGGAATCCTCAGACAATGACGATGATGTTACTTTAGCTGAGCTTAGATAAAAAAAGAGGGCCTTATGGTGAAGAGGATGATGATGATTAGCTGAGATAAGATCAAGGAGACAGCTATTGGATGAAGATGACAATGTTCTACTTGCTGAATTGATGATGGCAATAGAGAGAAACAGCCCCAATGAACTGGATCATGTTTTTGCACAGCTGACCTGGGAAGACAGTGATTTTCAGGCAGCCAATTCTCATTTCCTGGGCGTGTTACAGGAAGCTCCAATTGATGGTATCGTGAAGAAACTGATAGAATTCTTTCAGGAAGTTATCACAGATGGCATAATAAGCATGATAAATCAACAAAAAGATCTCTATTCAATACACACACAAAGATGGAAAAGCAATTCGTTCCTGTGAAAACAGTTCATCAGCCTTTGCCTTGGCATACAGTGTTCGCTGTGAAAGCATTTTGGGCTTATGAAACTCCTTACGCATTTGTTGCTGATTTTATGGCTCGAAATCACTTCCAAAAACTTGCACCGACAATACCTTTTGTTGATAGCAATAATCGGAATGAGGAGGATAAAAGAAACAAGCTGTGTAAAAAGGGGGGAATTGATCTTCTAGATTCATTGTTGATCTCTATTTAAATACACAATCAAATCTTGGCGTTAGTATTTATATATCTTTAATCACATCATCTTTATTGCTGTTGTCAATGCTTGGTTGCCCTACAGGAGACACTGCCAAGCCCATTGAATTAAGGAAGTTTCCAGACTTATGTTGCAAGCAGTCTTGTGACATTCACTTTACCTGTTGACATGGTCGTGGCATTTCACCTGAGCCTACCCCAGTCGACACCCGTAAATGACAAATTCCACTGCCACAAAACGGTCATGACAACACTGGACACCTTCCATGATGGATCAACATGCGAAGCCGCTCCAAAAACACTTCTTGTTGCTCTTTCCCATTCGTCCGATATCCATTCCTTCCATCATCGAGGTATCAAAACTGCAAGTCAGGTGGCAATGCAGTGTGCGAATAGCTTGCGACAAGGATTCGTCGCTCGTGCGCTTTGTTCTTAGTTTTTATTGACACGACGCTGACCGACTACAGGTTCCCGTTGCGCTAACTCTCTACACCTATGTGCGACAAATGTGATCTTTTCTATGTTTGTATGTTGCTATGAGGAAGTGGGAAAGAAAGCTAGATTCAATTGATGAAATCATAATGTGTCGGAAGAGTATTAGTTGAATGTTTTGTCCGTAAAAATTTGATACTGCTTGTTAAATACATTTTCAGTTTTGAAATAAAGATAATATAAATTATTCTTTGGTTATTTTTTAAAAGCTGTATTTTTTTTCACCGCTTAGTTCATTTTTTTTTCATTTTTTCTTTTTTTTTGGTCATAAATTTGAAACCTTTTACATTCAAATTGAATCTGAGTGTAAGATTTTATTTCCTTTTTTTTTTTTCAGATGAAACGCCAGTGAAGAGGATAAAGATGAATGATGGGGAGGAAAATGCTGCATCAAACTCATCTGGATCTTCTCCAGTTGAGAGAGAATTGTGCCAGCTAGAAGAAAACTCTATTGTAAGTGACAAGACAGTGGAATCTGAGTGTGTCTTGCCTTTGCCATCCTCCTCAACAGACTTTGACATCCAGCCTTTAGAAGACACTAAACAGGAGTATTCTAATCAGTCACTTGCAGTGCGTGTTGCACAGGGATGTGAGTCACCCCAACCCAATGCAGTGGGGATCAGTCTTAATCTTCCACCATTACCCAAGTCTCATCAGAAATCAAAATCAGAAGTCAAATCCATAGAGGAGTCTGAGCTTCCCAGAGACGATGACATTGACCTTGAGGATTTGGACTGTTGTGGACCCAGTACGTCCACAGAAAATCCCGGAAGCAGTTTAGGCAAAACTTTTGTAAAATTTGCCCCATCATCATTGTCGTCACGATCATTTCTTACTAGTTCTTTGCCATCTACATCAACATATATACCAAAACCATCCAGTTCAGACCAACTGACATCCTCCAGTATCAGATCTCCGGGAACAGACCTGTATGAAAAAGTTGTTAAAGGAGCAGAGACAGTCCTGGGACTTTTTTCGAAATATCTGGAAAATAAGATTCTTCTGTAGTCTAGTTTAAAGAAAACCCTCCAATGAGTTGAATTAATAAATGTTGCTTATTTGGTCCTCCCCCCGCCCCCCCCATGTGTCATTAACATTTGATAGGATGTGAAATTTTCAGATTTTCAGATATATTGATGAAATGTTTTGATATTGCAGATGACTCAGAGGGACTTTACTTTCATTTTTCGAGCTAATGACCTCTTGAAACTGTATTGATGCAAAATTTAGAACTGTGTAAGTGATACCTTAGTGTGTGGAATGGATAAATATTCTGGCAGTCTTTTTGTATAAGAAAAAAGTATTTCCACAACTTTTTTTTCTCCGCTCTTCCTATTTCAGAAGATTTTACTTTTAATTTTTATCTGAGACTGTGATTGATTACAAAATGTTTGTTTAGAATTTGGAAGTGAGCAATTGCAAAATCTTTTTGAGGTTCTGAAATACACTGAAGCCTTGTTATACCGTGATTCTCGCCAACTTTTAGCTGTGGATAGGCCACTGTGTAAAAATACCCAAAAACCCATTAGACTGCCAACCGTCAACATCTATTCGCGAACATTTACGGCGTATATAGCTAATACTTTTCGTTAAACCGCCAGCATAAAATTTTCTTGCAAGGAATAGCAAGGGAAACACTATATTCAGCCTGCAGGTGACATGAATCTTCAGTTTCTTCACTCATACTCAGTTAATTTCATTAGGCTTAGTTCACTCCCTTTGCTGTAGGGTCACTCACAGTTTAATGCCAACTCCCCAATGCTGGCAAACAGTAAGTTCTTAATCCTTCGTTATCCATCACACTGGACTATAAATACCCCAAGGCCACGTCTGAGTGGTGACAACAAAGTGTGCATGCTGTATTTATAGTAATACTTTTGCTCTCTCACTGCCGTTAGTTCTTGCCCAGCGTGTGGTGCTTGTCAAGTCACTGGACAATTGTAAATTGTAACAATAATGATAAGGTCTCGCAGTTTAGGAAACAGAAGACACTTACTGTGAACCTTGTCAACTTGTGGAGAGAGGCACTTTTGTCATGTTTATGTTGGTGTGTTAGACGATTATCACCATCAATAGATGAGACATGTTGGGGGCGGATGGTGGCAAAAGATGGAAATGTGTGTTTGTGTGTTAAAATAGAATTTTCATTATATTAATATTACCAATTTAATGTTTTACCCAGGGCTCCTGCAAACCCATGCTGTCCTTATTGACAGTCTATTAGCAAGAGGAGTACCGTAGAAAGATTTTATTAAGATCTCAAGCAACTCAGACTTACAAAGTATTTGTTGCTGATTTTTCAAAAAAGACATTTTTAGTGGCCGCCTATGGTAGGTGCTTTTTCTGTTTCTTCTCTTTTGGCTTTACCTCTCATCTTACTTTTTCCAGCACTCTCTCCAGTGCTCCCTTAACAAGCATACACACACAGCTTTTTTGTATCTGTTAGCTGAGTCTTGGCCCTGCCTGTCGTCCTGACAGACTTATGGTCATCCCCCATGTTTTTTAACTGTGGTGCCTAACTACAGGGTCACTTGCTATCTAGGACTGCATACTTTTGTACAAAAAGGGCGGTAGAATATCCTGGGTCTCCCTGGACCACAATAGTGAATGGTGTGGGCGGTAGCCATCATCTCTTTGTGTGTCCTGCTTTGTCACATTGTTTTGGAGATGATGTTTTTTTTCCCTTGTAAATCATCTCTTTGTGAAACTTGCCTGGCAGGGTCGAGTCTGGTTGTTCTTTTAAATACCCCTGGGCGCTTATATAATTGCAAGCGTTCTAAAACTCTCAATGAACAAACAAAATGTTTTACCCACACCTGGTGGTATACCGAGATTTAAGTGTAGAAGAAAGTAATGATATTACACTTAAACCTCGGTATAGCACCACCCGTTATAGCACCATCTGCCAACATCTATTCAAGAACACATATGACTTGTGTATAATAAATACTTCTCGTTATACCGCCAACCTAAAGTTGTGTTGCAAGGAATAGCAAGCCAAACCCTACATTCAGCCAGCAGGCGACATAAATCTCCCCTTTCACTCACAGTTAACAACACTGCTCAGTTCAGTCCTTTCACTGTCAGGTCACTCACCGTTCAATGCCAATTCCCTGTGCTGTACCTGAGTGACAACAAAAAATGCATGCCATTAACAGTTGTAGGTACTTTTGCCGCTATTTCGCTAGCAGTAGTTCTTGCCTATTGTGTGCATGACATGTCACAGTACAACTATAATTTGTAATAAGGAACGACGCTTGCCGGGAACTTGTGGTGGAGAAGGGCACTTTGGTCATGTTTATATTTGTGTGTTAATGGACTATCACTATCAATAAAAAAAAGATATTTCTGGGGTGGATCATGGCAAAAAAAGTGTGTGTTTGTGTGTTAAAGTAGCATTTCAGTTATACCGCCGTACTCATTCTACCGCCAACTTAGTGGTTTCCCCACACCTGGCGGTATAACGAGATTTAAGTGTTCATGTAGTTGTTGCTATAGGGTACATGCAAAGTGTCAATGATTTTTTTTTCTAATTGAAATAAAATTGCATTTTTTAGTAGGACTGATATCTCGACAATACGCTTTTATCAACATTTTCCCCCAGTCCCCACGATGTCGATATATCAGTACTCAGCTGTAGATAAATTACTGAATGCAGTTGGTTGGTGTCAGTTTCTTCTCATCTATCTTCTTACTTTTCCCAACACTCTCCTAACAAGAACACTCTCACTGCTTTTTTGTATCTCTTAGATAAAACAAGATGTTTAATGTAATGCCTACCAATCAATGTACAGGTTCTCTTTCTATCTAGGACGAGTACTTCAGTACACAAAAGAATATCTTAGGTCTACCTAGACCAAAATGCATTATGTGGGTGGTGGCCATCATTTGCTTATACTTCTCCCCTCTGTGATTGTGAGAGGGGACGTTTTATTTTTATTTTTTATTATCTCTTTTTTTGTCATGTTTTTTGCCTTGTGAATCAACCCTCTGGGCAGGGTCCAAGTCTGATTGTCTTTTAACTAAACTTACCTATGCCTGGGTGCTGTTATAACCTTAGCAGTTGAAAGTGCCCTAAAACTCACTTAAAATAAACAAAACAAACAATAAGTAAATCTGAATTGTAAAGAGTCTGTCTTTGAATTTGCTCTGTACAATGACAGCAATAAGTTGATGTCAAGTGCACTATGAATTTGAGTCTACAATAATGTAAAGATTAAAGGAAGTCTATGCGTCTATGTATTCTTCCCTCCTCTTACCCCTTCCACACAGACCAACAAAAAGAAAATCCCCCATTAAAATCTTTAGACAATTCTGTTTGTGTATCTTTGGAGTCATTCTATAAAAACAAAAGATTTCTAATTTTTAAGAGCTTTATGTTTAGAAATAACGCTGAAGCATGAAACATGAAGAGAATTATATTTCTAATTGTATGTTGTAAGAATCTCTACTTTATTATCTGTAATAGATAACAATATATTTTGTATGCAGGCGGATGGCGTGCGACACTTCTGTTTCTTCTCTTTTGGGTTTTTACCAATCATCTTACTTTTTCCAGCACTCTCTAACAAGCATACACACTGTTAGCTCAGTCTTGGTCCTGCCTGTCATCCCCCATGTTTTACACTGTGGTACCTAACTACAGGATCAATTGCTATATAGAAGGACTGAGTTTTTTTGTACACAAAGAACGGTAGAATATCCTGGGTCTACCTGTACCACAATAGTTCTTGATGTGGGCGGTAGCCATCATCTGTTTGTGTGTCCTGCTTTGTGATTATGAGAGGTGATTTTTATATTTTTTTTGCTATAAATCACCTTATGTCACCTTTTTTAGAGATTATTTTTTTCCTTGTCAATCAGCTCTGTCAAATGTTCCTGGCAGGGTCAAAATCTGGCTATTCTTTTATAACTAGTCTATCATCTTACTTACCCCTGAGCACTTATATGACCATAGCAGTAGCAGTTGCAAGCGCCCTAAAACTTTCTATAAACAAACAAATATTGTTTTTACACTATGATGAATAAAGTTTATCCTTGATGGTATAAATGTAAACGTTTGAGCCTATCTCCTATCAAATATGTGTACAGGTGGCAAATGAAATTATGTTTATTAAAAAGGGTGTAATTGACTATGAAAATGAACTTCAGTATATTTGATTTTGACCAAAGTACCAATGCCACTTCAAGCTGTACTATATACGAATGTCTCAATGTGTAAAATATTTGAATGTTGATTGCCTTTACTTTCAACTTGTTTTGTTGAAATGAACCTATTGGTATATGTTTTAAACAAGAAAAGAAAAACTTTATTATGGTGAACATCATGATTTTCGTTGGTTTTTTTCAAAGAAGCTCCTCCAAACCAAACTGATGGGAGAGGCACATGAGATACTCTCAATCTCATGTACCATAGCGGAGGTTTTCACCCATCATCTTATATTTTTCCAGCATTTTCTCTAACGCCCTCTTAAAAAGAATATCTGTGGGTGGGTGGCGGGTGGCTTGCTGTGCGCACCCATGCTGTCCTTATTCACAGTCTGTAAGCAAAAGTAGCAATACGTAATGTATAAAGATTTTATCAAGATCTCAAGCAACTCTGCTTAAAATATGTTTCGAGGCCTCGTGGTGAAGGTCGGCGGATCAACCCTCCCGGCGGACCCCAGACCGACCTATCTTGGCGTCCAACTCGATCGACCCCTATCCTATACCAGACATGTCGAGGGCGTGGCCCGGAAAGTCGCTAAGCGTAACAACCTACTCCGCAAACTGGCGAGGCACAAGTGGGCTGCCAAGGCGCCAGTCCTCAGAACCTCCTCGTTGGCCCTGAGTTACAGGGCGGCAGAATATTGCGCCCCGGTCTGGGCCCACACCCCAGCTGTCCGCAAAATCGACGCCAAACTGAACGACGCGATGAGGATCATCACGGGATGCCTCGGTCAATACAGAGGCAGTTGCTACCGGTGCTTAGCGCTATCACTCCGTCGCACCTGAGACGACAAGCTGGCAGGAGAGAATTGGTTAACTGGACGTCGCAGTCCCACTGGCACATGTGCTCAAAAATGTCCCACACTCGGCGAGACTTCCGAAGAGAAAACCCTTTTACAGCCCCCCCCCACCCCCCCCCTCCCCAGACCAACCTCAACCCACTGGAGGCGTGGAACCGAGAGTGGGACAGCGCCGCCCCGAAGGGAGCAGTGGACTGCCGTACACCACTCGGCGGGAAACCGTCCGGTTTCGACTCCAAGTCTAGAGCCGTGTGGGTGACGGCTAACAGACTTCGTGCCAGATGCGCGCTAACGCAGGCCACGCTGCATAAATGGGGGTGAGCTGTCGCCCTGACGTGCAAAAGTTGCAAAAACCACCCCAAGACGGTGGAACATCTGGCTAAGGAGTGTCCATTCACGAAACTTGTCGGCGGCTTTCAATCCGTGCAAGCCTCTAATAAGATATTCCATGATTGGGTAAACAGTGGCATAGGGGTGACCAAGATCCAATCGTAACTACTACACTACTATGTTTGTTGCTGATCTTTGATCAAAGACATTTTTGGCGGCGCTTCTTTTGTTTCTTCTCTTTTGTCTTTACCTATCATCTTACTTTTTCCAGCATTCTCTTCATTGCTCCCTAACAAGCATGCACACGCAGCTGTTAGCTTTCTTGGTCCTGCCTGTTGTCCTAACAGACTCATCGTCATCCCCCATGTTTTGCACAATGGTACCTAACTACAGAGTCACTTGCTATCTAGAAGGACTGAGTACTTTTGTAAACAAAGGGCTGTAGAATATCCTGGGTCTCCCTGGGCCATAATAGTGCGTGATATGGGGTGGTAGCCATCATCTTTTTGTGTGTCCTGCTTTGTGATTGTTGGAGATTATATTTTTTTCTTGTAAATTATCTCTTTATCACCTTTCTTGAGAGATGATATTTTTTTCCCTGTAAATCATCTCTCTGTGAAACGTACATGGCAGGGTCATGTAAATCACCTGTTTGTCACCTTTTTTTAGAGATTGATGTTGGTTTGTTTTTTTCATTGTAAATCATCTCCATGTGAAACGTCCCTGGCAGGGTCACAGTCTGGCTATTCTTTTAACTAGCTTATCAGTTGGTATTTTTGTCTTACTTTATCATATCTTAGTGTTTTTGTGCTGTTACAGTACAGTTTGGCTTTCCATTGAAATGACACACGTTTTTATCTGAAGAATTAACCTTTCAGATATAGTCTCAGCCTGGCATAACTATTTGAGGGTTGACATAGATTCATGGCTTTTTGAAAGAAGAGTTAGGAATCTTTTCTTC
Source organism: Melibe leonina (assembly GCA_031471865.1). NCBI lineage: Eukaryota > Metazoa > Mollusca > Gastropoda > Nudibranchia > Dendronotidae > Melibe > Melibe leonina. The sequence goes on from JAUEKZ010205510.1 coordinate 8,828, forward strand.
CCTTCCTGAGTAAATGCACTGTTGATTTCACATGCCATTAAATTATGCATGTAAACCAATAATAGTGTTTTCGGTCTGATAGAATTTCGGTCATAACTTCAAGTAGACCGGGGGCTAGTGGTCGATAACCTCTCCACCCCTAGGGATTTTATATGGTTATGTTTTTCTTATAGTAGGTGATGTGAGGCATACAGAGAAAAAAGTTTGCATAAAAAAAGTTGCACGTTAAAGAGTTATGGCCCTTGAAAGGTCATCAAGGTCATTTTTTCACGAGTTTTATGTTTTTACCTGTCATTTTGTTACAAACGTTTCAATTTGGACATGTCATATTGAGAGATATATAAGAAAGCTGTAAAGCTGTTTACATCCAGGGACCCCAGACCCCTCCGTGCCTTGCAGGATTGCTATTGTGATCAACTGGGCCGTGTCTGCAAGGGACCGAACTCTTTTCAAACTCTGCAAGCTTGTTCAACATGTCCATAACGACTTGGCTGTTCTCTGCCGAAATGTCGTTGTGCTCGTTGGGGTCGGCAGTGATGTTGAACAGCCACAGGTTTTTGTTTGGGCCGTCATCGAGATCTGTAAAAAAAAAGGACGCTTATCTTTTGGATACAACTGGTTAAACATGATGTAAATGGGGCATAAAGTGTGCATAAAGGTTGACATGCTTTCTTATAAAAACCAAACAAACAAGAACACCCCAAAAGAGCTGCTACTTAACCAGCCCGCCAAACCGACCTGGGACGTTGTGGGGTTTTCCGTCCGGGGGAGGCACGATCTGGTCATGTCCTGGAGCTCCGGTGATGAGCTTCATATCACCGACCCTGATGGCAGCCTTTTTGCGGTGGTCGAACGTGTTTTTGTAGACAAGATGTCCATGGGCCGGAGAAAGAGGGTCGATGTTGTGAAGAAGAACTGTACGCGAACTGGATGCACCGGCACTGGAGTAAAAGCGAATAAAAAACAAGATGTTTGATAATTCGTACCAAAACGCTAAGTAGCACAATAGGTAGAATTTTTGCATGGGAATTTGGTTGGTTTGTGGTTCGAACCCTCGGCGCGTCATGTCTGAGATGTTAAAAGGCACTCATTGACATTATCATTAATATAATAATTTTTATTATCTATATCATTATTATCATTTTCAATATAATCATTATCATTATTCTTATCATCATTGTCATTCTATACCTGATGGTGCTCCACTGGTCGACCCCGTCCAGGGGTTTGGTCCCGTTGAGTGAGCCCCCTGCCACCCCGGCAACCAGAGTGGGGAACCAGTCAGAGACGTGGATCAGCTCCTTGTTCACCTGGCCAGACAAGGGAACCTTTCCCCCGGCCACAAACCCCACACCGCGGACGCCCCCTTCAAACATTCCACCCTTCCAGCCTCGGAGGGGGTAGTTGTTCCCCCCGCTGTGAACTTGACCACCGTTGTCTGTGGTGAAAGAAAATTGGACGCAAAGTTGACTTTTATTTACTCCCTAGTTAGCACACGCAAGGAGGTGCAGTGGCCAAACTGGTTGCGACGCAGCATAGAACACAGGGACACCCTGTTCGATTCCTACCAATGGCATGTCGGTTTTTCCTTGCGCAAGGAAATTTACTCAATTTGCCTCACTCCACTCTGGGGTAAAATGGGTAGTCACCAATCCACAATTTGGGTTGGGGAAAGTAATCTGCAATAGACCAGCATTCTTTCAAGAGGGTGGAAACATTGTCATCAGCCCGCTTCACGCTACAGAAACCAGGATAAGCTCCGGCTCCATGGGCCGTTAGGGTCTAAAGGACTTACTTTTAGCACACGGAAAGGGAAAGGTTCTGAAGGTTGCTAGTATTGAGACAGGTCTCCAGGCGTATCGTCTGATTTAAGACAATGATCAATACCATTATATCCCCCGTTGTGTGGTCCTGGGAGATCTTGTACTTTTTATGGCCCTCGATCTTTTGCTTCATACAAAACAAGTAGAAGTCAGGGGAACCAAAATGGAGCGACCCGATTATTCATTTCATCATTTTCTCAAACTTTAAC
>JAUEKZ010205521.1:0-10859 GCA_031471865.1 Melibe leonina
CTGGAAAATGGCAAAAAATCAGGAAAATTGCAAAAAAATCGGGAAAATTGCAAAAAATCGGGAAAATTGCAAAAAAAACGCGGTAATTGTCAAAAATTGCAAAAAATCAAAGATCAGCACCAAACACATTGTAAGTCTGAGTTGCTTGAGATCTTGATAAAATCTTTATATTTATATACTGCTCCCCATGCTTACAGGCTGTCAATAAGGACAGCATGGGTTCTCATGAGCCCTCCTTTGCTTTAAAACATTAATTAAGAAAGATGCTGATGCAAATCAACATCTGTTTTCGAGAAAACTATGAAAGTTACAAACACAATATGAAACAAACTATTTAGCTTAATATAAACATTGTGATATAAGACAATAACATTTTGGTATTCAGGCCTTTTATTTCTATGTGTGCTTTATTCAATGTTCATTCATTGTTAAAAATTTTCTGAAGTAGAAAAAAAAAATAGATTTTCAAAACTTCAGTTAATTTATGACACATCAGTAAAACAAAAAAAAAAGAGAGAAATGTTGCTCAACATATCTTACTCAACATTTGTACATTTACAATTAATTATCAAAATCTTTCCTCCTTGATTTAAGGAAAAAGTTTTTCTCATGGAATTTCATTTTTATTATAAGGACACAGCTAGTCTTCCTCATCATCCCAGTAGTAGACGAATTGGTTATTTTCCTCTTCCTCAATATCGTCCTCCTCCTGACAAGTCTTTTTATCATACACAACTATAGATGGTGAAAATAAGGACTTCATCGGAAGCTTGGCCACTCCAGAACCATTGCTCTTCTTCTAATATAATGAAACAGAGAAGCAAATCATCAATCAATATAATAAAATCAAAGAACTGGTATGCCTTCAAAATTTTAATGAAACCAAATAGATTTACAGAAGTTGCCAAATATATATACATGCTCTCTTAGAGAGGAGAAAAGCATGCACTTATGCAAAAGATGTCTAGAAAGAATGTTAAACTTAAATTGAAATACACTTGGGCATATATGGCAATACAAACACACATACGAACATGCATGCACACACGCCAGACATGACGCACACATACTCACACACCCAGATAGTGATAGGGATGGTTAGAAGAAAAGAGGGGGTATTTCAAATGGTCTTCTGCACAAGGGTATTTTTTGGTGACTCAGCATGCTTTAACTTAAGCTACAGACTGTTCCTACACAATCGATCAGAGAAGACGAAGTCCTCTAAGAAGTAAAATACAGTGGAAACCCTGGATAACAAAATCGCCCAGGACCAGAAAATTATGTTGTTATCCAGGGGTGTCATTATTTGGGGGTTTTCAATTACTACTAATACTAATAATAAATAACAACACAAACAAAAGCCCTCCAAAAAATTAGGACTGGAGGTCAAGAGGTCCTATCCAGAGGTTTTCAATGTTCAGGGGTGTCACTATCCAGGGATTCCACTGTATATTTATGGATACTTTTATAGTAATTTGTGTTAGACAATACGAGATGTATTTAATGACAACATTGTGTTTTTGTTTTGACTAAAGCACATAGAGTGATAAAATATCCACAAACAAATTTCCTAGTGGAGCAATAAAAATAATCTAATCTAGTAGGTCAACCAAAAGGAAATCACATCTTTTAGAGAACAAAAGACACACACTTTGATGGGAAAAGTACTCACAATGACAGGTGTATTGTTTGCGCTTGTATTGTTCTCACCCGAGAAATTCTTCTTCCTTTGATTCATGAAGGTATATACATATTTGTCAGCAATGTTCCTACATGAAGAAGAGAAAAATATTAAAGAAGATAGAATATATGTAGCTGTCCGACAGAAAATTGTATGTCTACTCTATATATAATATATATATATATATATATTATATATAGAGTAGACATACAATATATATATATATATATGAAATTTCTTGGAGATAAACAAAGGTAGTTTAATATTTAACATATTTAATTACGTACCTTGAAACAGAAACTGGAGTGTCATTGGCTATGGCACTGACATGATTTCCTGGTGTCTTTCTAGTTGACGCTAACTGTGCCTGAAGTCTAGGGTCTGGAGTCTTTCCACGAGAGCAGTCTTTAAGCATTGGTGTGAAAAAGTTATGATTGCTGCCAAAAATGTCAGAATCATCTTTATCAAAGTCAATATCTGAAATCATCTGTAAGGAAAATAGATACAAAAAGTTAGTAGAGGCAGGTAAAGTGTATAAAAAAACTTTAGAAGATGTCTAAATTTCCAATTCATACACTGTACAATATTATTTATGTAGTTAGCATTCCAATGAGAGGAATGAATACCATAATGCTAAATTCAAAATCCTGACATTCATGATAGATAAAAAAAACAGAAGATAGCATAACTAATTATGTATATGTATATGAATTGTATGCTTTAACATGGTCAATTTTATTTCAAGTGGATCAACTTTAGATGATGAAAAGAAAATGCAAGAAACAGTAATCTTCATTTTTTCAACTTGCAAAAATCTTTTTAACTTTTATCAAGGATGTTTTTTCACAAAATTATCAGAAATGGTGTTGACCGGTCACTTTTGCCTTCCAGTGAATTTTTTCCCCTTTAGCAGTCTTAACACACATTCCTTGTCCTCATGGATCCTTCACCCAAACCTAACGCCCCAACCCATATTCCCATTTTTAATTTACATTATTTCTAGTTGCATTGTCCAAATTTCTCCTTCCCAGCAAGAACAAGGCATGTATTTTAAACTACATTAGTTTTATTTCATCACAATGACAAAGCATGTAAATTATTCAAAAGATAGATAGACAGATAGATCTATATTATAGATAGAAAGATAGAGAGAGAGAGAGAGAGAGAGAAAGAGAGAGGATAATTAACACCCATGTTATTTTTTTAAAGTTTGTAATGTATATCTATTCTAAAAAAATGCAGTAAGAGAAATCAATGCATTCAATCGAAAGTTGCATGAGGCAAACTAAAGAAATGAAAATCTGAAGAATTAAAAAAAAAATAAAAAAATTCATTCATATAAGATCCTTTTTTCTGATACCGAGGTTATCTTTACTTAAATTAGACTAAAAACAAAGTCTCCCTTTTTGCCATCAAAATGCCAATGGTCTGAAGCTGTGCCTGTACTTAAAAATCAAACAAAAGAGTTAAAAATATTTCAAGACTGAATTCTGCCATCAGAGTTCTGAACACATAACATCAAATAAGATAATTACATAAATATGGACATTTTCCACAGGCTAAGTACGTGATTTTACAACTACATTAACTCACTTGTGCCTGAGGCATTTTTCAACAAACAGCGATTGACGCCAGGGCTCTTGGGTGTTTTTTTAATTCATTTTTAAAAAACCAATAAAGCTATTGATTTGAAATTTAGATATAATTATTATTAGAACATAGAACTTTGCATAACACAATAAAACAATTATTGAAAACATGTAAAGAAAGTATGTTGTGACATTTGGAAAATAAGAAGAATTTCGCTCTCCGCAGGAATTCTGGAAATCATACATTGATGATAAAAAATTAAATAAAAATGTCCAAAACCCTCTGTTTTTTGGGGTTTTTTGTGTGTGTTTAGTCAGCCAACTTCGCTGCAACATAGTTATTTTCGCTTTTTTTATGGTTAGGGAACATCTTACTCATCACTGTCAATGTCACTTTCACTCATGAGTACACGAAAAGATCGTTTTTTGACATTTAGGCAAGACAGCTAGCAGTTTTTATTTTAACTCAATTCCAATATTGACATTTAAAAACTGAAACACAAAAAATATGAAACAAAATAGACTGCTCTATCGATTGACGACGGCGAGCGCGATACGTGTGATAAAGCTAAGGTTAGAGGGGTTTGAAGTTGACAACGCAAGGCTCGCGTGGCCAGCTTTTTAAATGAAATGCCGTCACGCAAAACAAGCGTGAGCCGACGCAAGTGAGTTATGCGCTGTGCACAATGAAATTATCTACCAGATTTCAAATCACAACTAAAATGTAATACTCCCAGTTCACAATGGTGCAGCACACAAAAAAAAAAAACCAAAAAAACTTTCTTCCCCACAAAACAGAGGGAATGTTACTTTTCCTAGTATATAATTTATAAAAGGAAAAAATACCAATACTCACTGGAGCTGAGACTTTCTTTGTTAAAAAGGGTGTTCCCTCAAACAAATTGTCTTCATAATCTTCATTCTGCTCTTTGAGTAATTCTCTCATATCTTCCTTCCTTTTCAGTGTTCCCTTTCCCCCACGGACAGGTTCCCCCTTTTTTCTACCTGTTGGTTTGAAAAAGAAAAGAAAAAAAAGAAAGGAGAAAAAAGTTATATATAGATTTCAATTGAGTGCTAGTCATATTATCATACAAAAGAAGATGAAAGTATTGCATTGCTACAATTCTAGTCCAGAAATAAGATGAGAAACAAACTGAATTAAAAAAGACTTGGATAAAATTGTAGCCTCCAAACCAACTTTAGAAGAATGAAGTAATTTCAATCTATCAGTTTGTTTTCATGTGTGACACATCCATCAGCTTCGCTCGTGTGTTTTGATTATTTGTTTTTTTCAAATCCAATCACCAATTTTTGTGTTCTATGCCCATAGAGTTGCATTTCTACATAATCTGTTTCATTTTATATTATCTTATTTCAGATGTGAAAATCACATTTTAACATCTCGGCTGTCATAACAGCAAGGAACAATTTGTGAAGGAAAGATTTAGGATAAAGTTAAACTAAAAGCCCAATTTACTTTACTCACTGATTGCAAAAGTTCAGACATTTTGAAGCCATAAAAAAAGCATTTAGCACATATACATTTGGACCGTTTACTCCATCACAATAGGATTCAAGACTAGCTTGCATTTACAATCCTTGATTTCTTCATCAATTCCATCTAAGATAAATATAAATATCTTGACCTTGAATTTTTTATTCAGCCTTAGGCTTTGAATAATTACTTCTGTGCAGTAGAGACCACACTTCTCTCCATTTTCCTTTTGATTAAAAACTACTTGAAAACTTTTAAAAATCCATGCTAGGTAATCAACATTCCATTCATTAATAAATGGATTCCCTGGTAGCCAGATGGGTCTGCAACACCAAGATAATAAATAACTCTATTATTTATATCACTAAAAAAGAAAAAAAGAAAAAAACAAACATACCAGATAACTTTCGTGAGATCTTATTTCCAGAACTGGAGTTTGTAGTTTTTTTGTTAGTCTGTTCTTCGAGATATGTACCGTGAAATTCCTGACACTCGCCTGGTGTCTTTGTATTCACAATCTCAGACACCTTGTCCCAGAAGTTAATGGTGTTGCAATTCAACTCTTTCAGGGCTCTGAAAAATGTTACAAGTTAATGCTGGATTGGATGATCATTCAGTCTTTATACTTTGCAATAAAATCAAAACAAAGCAATATTGTCACAAAAGCTGATGTCTGCAGTTTACAGAAAATAAATATGAATAAATAAAAATAAACAGAAAAATCTGTGCTCCAAGAAAAAAAATATGTATACAAATTAAGATGAGAAGTTATATATATATATGGGAAATAAATATATGGAGCAACAAGAAAAGAAAACATACCCCTCAAACAACTTCCTCTCTTTGGTAGTCCAGTTGTGCAATTCAGACCCAGTGCCTAGGGAAAGCCTTCTCTTTTTTTTATCTTGTCTCCTTGCACAGCTCTTAGGAGTTGCATCAGGATTCACTTTCAGCCCTGCTTGCCCCTCAGTATGATAACCAGCATCCTCACTGAAAGACGATTCAAGTTTCCTTTTCTTACCGCGCCCACCAACATTTTTCTCCTCTACCTGATGACAAGTATTTGGGACTTCTTTGGGTTTGGAATTAGATCTAGTGTTAACTTGCTTATTGACTTTCTTGGAACTTTTCATGGGATCTGCAGAGAGCCCCTTAAGCTTTTGTTTACTTTTCTTATGACTTCTAAGGACCATAGTGTTATTCAAACCACTGTCTGATGAAACCGATGCATCAGTCCCTTCATCCGAATCTCCTTTGGTGTCACTCACATGCTTTTCAGAGCAATGCAAACCTTTTCTCTCAGAAGGAAGAGATATTGCTGCGGACACATCCATTACCAAAAATGAATGCTCATTGCTTGTCCTTGAATTGTTAAGAATCCCATGATTCTTATCCAGACAGTTTTGTAGAACTATCGCTGGACTTTTCCTCAATCTGTGATTACATGACCTTGACAACTTGTCAACATCTTCTGTAGAAATACAATCTTTTTTCTGCTTGACCACAGTTGATTTTTGTGTTGGTCTCCTTTGTTTGTTTTCTTTTGGGGCCTGAGCAGCTCTGTCCTTTGGCAAAGCTATGGTATCCTCAGTTAGAGAACACAAGATGCTATTGGAAAAACTCTTGTGAAACATTGGTTTTCTAAATCTCTGAAAGTAGAGAAAAAGCAAAGTAGTAGAAAAAGCATTAACCAAAGTCACATTATTTTGGATTCTACCAATTAAGACTTCATGTATTCTAAACTTAAATACTTTTTTAAAATATATATATTTACAACTAAATTTTTTGTATCATTGTTTGCTACTATTATGCAGAGCTAAATAAAATAACAACATATTTTTTAACCTCTGTGACTATTTCCTATAACTTTCACACTTTAATTACCTTCTGAACTCTCATAAAACCTTTTGTTTCTTCGAGTAAAGCTTTCTCTGCTCCAAGTGTGTTAAACCCCACATGAATAGTGTTTGATGCTGATGAGAAGATGTATTTCTGTCCTTGCCATCTAGCCAAAGGCGGCAGAGAAAAGCGACCACTTCGAGTTACAGTATAATCATTAGCTGGAGTGTCACGCTTTACAAGACCAACTGGTGTCAGTACTGGGGATGAAATCAAGTAAATATTGATGATGCTGTGGTTTACTGTACAACTAAAAAAATCTCTTTTTCCCAGCCAAAAATAATCACAGAGCTTATTTCATATGTTTCAACATCTTATGGAAAAATTCCTCATATCAATATAACTGGTTTTGCGTGTGAGGATTTTAATCACATAAGTGATATATTTAAATGTACAACTGTGGTAGAATCTTATTCTTGTATTCAGCGAAGCCATATTATAATAGCCACCTTTGAAGACAAAAATAAAAAGTTTGCAATAGAAGTTGTCATGATGGATGAACTTATCGGATCTCACTACAAAGACAACATAAAAAATCCTGTAGCACTTTAACCCTGAAAGAGATATTTTGTCTTTTTCCTGGAAAAGTAACCCTAGACCAGTAACAATTAGAGCACTATTCTATAAATGGACTTATTTATTGCTGTGCTAGACAAAATTAATATAGAGTCTGCATCATAAGAATTGCCCCCCTCCCAAATATCTCCCAGTATCAAACATGTTTTGACTAAATTTTTGGTAACTAAATTAAGTGACAAGGTAATCATACTTTCACCCTTATCATATCAATTAACAGCCACTGACTTCCATAAAATACCCAGATATGTTAATAATGTTATATCAGTTCTTGTACTTGACATAAAAAAAATGGTACGCACTGGAATCTAAATCAATATCTTGATCTTCTTTGATCCTTTTACTATTATATGACTTGGCCGTCTTTTTTGTAGCATTCTGACGAGGTATTGGGGCATACTCATCATAGATACTGATGCTGGAAAAGATAGAGAAAGAGTAATCCATTAAACATTTGAGAGGCTGCAGGGCTTGACAGAAAAAGGAGGTAAAGCAGAGAAAGAAAGGTAAAGAGAGAGGTGAAATGACTGAAAAGTATATTGCAATTCTTGCTGTAGAATATTTTTAATTTAATTAATCAAGCTCCCCCATCATTATTTGGATAGATGCTAATAATTCTGTCTAGTTATAGTTAATTTGAGTTTTCAAGGAATTTTTTCTTATCAAAGGAGTTTTCAGCAGAATCAAAATTCAAGAAGGCTTTCATTGGCAACCCAGAATCCAGGAGTTTTGGATAGTGACATAATCAGAAGAAGATAGATATCAAAGTCATAAATCTTAAGAATAAACTAGTACAACTTCTAAACACTTGGAGCAAATTAGCTCTACGCAGCAGGTGTAAAAATATAAGAAAACCAGAAAGATCAAATTACTATAAATTGTATCGATGGAAAAATATGTCAGACAAACTGTGTACCTCTGCTCCAACTTTGAGTAAAACTTTTGTAATATATTCTTCCAATCCGCAGGAAAACCATCAACAAAAGCATTTGCTACACTTTTAGAAAATCCTGAAATAAAATTTAAAAAGGATTCAATACTGATGATAAAAATGTCTGATGAAGAAACACATACACTATATTATCACTATTAGCTTGACCCATACATGCTTTTTTACACATGATAAATGTGTAGTATAGATGTAATATATATTTTTTCTTTATTGAAATTCATGCACTTTCACCCCTCAGCCCTTTTCCAAATTGAAAAACAATTCATTAATAAACCACCTCATTACAAATATCACACAAAGAAAAGTAACTCAAGATATTTTTTTTATCATGCAATCTGTTGCCTCTTAGAGTTATTTCAGATAACAAGGTAAATTCACAAAATGACCTTGAGTATTCTCCTACCGTTTTCAATGGTGCATAGTTTGTTTATTGTTCCCTTAAGTCTGTACACAGTGCCAGTTTCAGTCTTTACAAATTTTCTCTTCTTAACTTCAGTGATGGCTGAGCTGTGCCAAAAATCTGTCAGACCTCTATGAATTGGCCAATGGATAAATTAGAAAAGAAAAGAAGAAAATGGTTTTTTTGGAGAAGTATATGAATGTCACATGTATAATAAAAACTATGCATTAATCACCCTTTATAAATCTTCTAAAAATATGATTTAAGACCCATTGGATATACACCTAGACATTGGTTTATCAAAGTAAAAACTGAGTGAAAAGAGCGATTAGCCAAAAACTGTAAAAACAACAACAACAAAACAACTCATAAAAGTAGTACATCCATTGAATAAGGGATTCTAAAATCAATACTTACTTTTTCTGTCCTTCTACACAAACACTTTTTAAATTTGGCAAAGGCTTGATGATCCAGTCAGAAAGCTCTATCACTGATGAATCATCACTATGGGAAAACTAGAAACCAGAAAAAGTCAAAATCTTTTATTAAACAAACACTGTGGAAAGAAATTTAACTCGACAAAACTGATATATCAACAAACAAAAAATTAAGACTCTGCAAAAATATCAAATAAAAGAATAAGTAGGCATTGCATGCTATAGAGTTGATGTTATATAATAAACTGTCCATTCATACACTGAATTTGTAGCAATAAACAAATTATCTTATAATTAGTTCTTACAGTTTTCAGACTTGGTCTTTTAGCTTTCTGTATAGCTTTACGAGGAGATCTGGGTGTGTGACAAGTTGAGTTGTTTCCACTGTCTGGGGAACTAACTGTAAATGATGAGTCCTGCAATTTCTTTAATGTAGCTTTTGTCCTGAAAATAATATGAAAAGATATGATAGAACAAAAACAAATATTCAAAGTGTTCCATTGATCCAATTCATGTTAATAAAAAACAAAACTTCCTAAATTTAAAGAATTTTTTTTCTTTTTGTAAATTCAAACTAGGGTCTACACTTAAACTTTGTTATACCAAAACCCTCACCTACCGCCAGTATCTATTTGAGAACATTTATGATTTACATATATATGGTCACTTAGAGTCTTAGATGCACACAGTAAATAAGCAGCCCTGATCTTTTTACTCATGATGCTCACGGCTCACAGACAGGGAGGAGAGGACACATGGAATCTCCTCACCTATCTTCACTTCTATTGTTTCGCTTAAACAGCCCAGAGATGGACGAGTTTGCTCACAGATTAGAGAGTTTATCAATTATTGTACTCACAGACCAAGAAAATGTAAGGTATAGGGTCTAGATGTGAGCATGAGGTCAGGCTGAACCGACTGAAAGTTTACACTTAACTTGAGTCTACGTGCCCTGTAAAACCTACCGTGTAGGACGACACCGTGTAGGTAGACACTGTTTAAAAAAAACTTGGTTTGAGCAAAAACCATATTTCAACTTTCATTATTGATATGTATGCAAAATTAACTTTGAGAGAAATGGGACTAGGTCTAGACCCTCTAGAGTCAAGCCACCCAAACCCGACACCCCCCCACTTTCGACATGTCGTGAGTTTAGATCCTTCGTTTCCAAAAATTATCCATCGCAGATTGTTTGAATTATATTTTCCCCATTCAGATATCTCTTCTTTTTTCCTTTCTCTTCCGTCACTCTCTCCTTTTCTTTTTTCTTTCAAAAAAAAATCTTGGTTCTTTTCCTTGGTAGTTTAGAAAGTATGCTTCTAATTCGAAATCCCCTGATGGATAAAGGGGGATTCCCATGACCTAGATTTAGCAGGTGCGTCAATCGTAGTTCTGTGGTCGTTTTCACAATGATCAATCCACCAGACAGTGTTTTTGTGTAGTTTAATGTCAAAATTGCAAGAAGTTGAATGTAAAATTGGTTAATCATAGTAAGCAAAGTCACAAAGTTGTAACTTTCAAATCTCACGCAGAGAATCGATCTCATTCTAGGAGCAAGAGCAAGAGACCAAACAACTGGTCTAAATAATGCGGTTTAGACGGTCAAAATTAACTCAAACCATTAGCAATGAACACTTATATAACGTAATATAAAGATGTTAGCTCCCGTCAAAAGCTGTTATATATAGAACTTGATGATATATTGGGTTTTAAATCGGAGTAAATCCACCCTGTCGAGATGAGGAGCCTCTGACAGTGCTGCCAACCCTAGCCCATGAAAATGTGTACAATAGGAAGCCAAAATGAGGAAGATTTATAAAAAATGCGTAC
>JAUEKZ010205531.1:0-10859 GCA_031471865.1 Melibe leonina
GTTCGAGATCCTAAAACAGGTTGAGAATGTAATCTGTATGTTTGTAGCAGACGGCTAGTCTACCTTGTCTGCATCAGTCTCAGGCATTGTTTTTTTTCATATGCTGAATATCATAGTAGACCCTACAGTATCTGCAATAATGTTAAAACACTGTCATAATTTATACTGGCGATATATCAGTGGTCATCCTGTATGCTGTAGCTGATGTTGATAACTATAACTTTGTCAGTTGCTTTCATAGCTAGATAGATGAACGGAAATTTTGTACACAAAGGGAACAGGGGGTTCCTAATGGATCAGTTATTCTATTGTGAGGCATTTTCCATGGGAGACTTGGGCTGTCCTTCTCAATATCTTCAATATAAGATATAGACGAGCCAGGTGCTCCCCAGAATATGGTATTTGGTAGTCATTGTTCCAATTCAAAAACCTGAAAAAGACCTCTCAGATGCGGCCAGTTATCGACCCATCTCTCTCATCAGCAGCAGGCGCAGTGGCTGAACTAGTAGCAACGCAGCACAAAACTTGGGGCACTGCTTTCAATTCCTACCAGTGGCACTCCTGTTTTTTCTTGGGCAAGGAAATTTACTCCCAATTGCCTCACCCCACCCAGGTGTAAAATGGGTAGGTACAAATCAACAATTTAGGTTAGGGAAAGTAATCTGCGATGAACCAGCGTCCTAACCAATGGGTGGCAACTATTGCCATTTGTTTGCTACAGAAACCGGGATAAGCTCAGCTCTAAAAGGACTTACTATTATAGAGGGGCCCCAGCACTGCTTGATGCAGTGTATAAAGGGGTAGAATACAAAACAAAGCAAAAAGGATTACAGTTAGACATGATCAGACACAAAACATTAACAACTAAAAAACAACCCTTATATTACACTTGATAAGGGAATAAAGGGTTATAATAAGTACTTTATATAGAATTCACAGTGTGTAATCTGCCTTCATAGTTTTTGTAACATTCATTCACTATTAATTTTCCTGTTAGGTGAGTTGATAATTCCTGCAAGTCAAAGGCCAGATGGAACGTGGAGGAAAGCAAGAAGAGTCAAAGATGGATATATTCCCCAGGAGGAAGTTCCTGCGTGAGTGATGTGTCACATTGATCTATCCTTTGAGGCTGATTTTAAATCATTTCAGCAAGTCTTTGCAGTTTGCTTATGAAATGTTTGTTGATATTGATTATTGATGATAATTGAAGTCTACACAAAATCATCCTACTTAATCTTACACACCACCTTTAACCCTTAACCTTTAACATGCTGACTCGACTTAAGTGGAAACTTCTCTCATATGCATTCCCATTTCTGTCGAAATCGCAGTATACCGTGCTTAACGGCCGAATACAAAAAAACATGAAATGAAAAAGAATTTCGGAGTGGTTTTCCTTAGTTCTAAAGGCTATTACTTTACTCTTCAAACTTTACCGGATCGAATTGGTGGAAATTTGCAATTTTTATCAATTTTTACATTGAAACACCCATTTTTGCTGTTCAAAATGGCTTCTGCCAATAATACTGATCTCTTTAAACGGGATTTTCATGAATGTATTGATTATTTTGTTGTTATTGGTGTATTTTAATCTATCGAATAGTTATCTAGCATGAGTTTAGACAAGTGATCGGTAACTGGGGTTGTGGTAATAATCAAACTATGCCTGGTCTAGGAATGGGCAAAATTATCACGACCTAAGTGAATATTTGAACTAATTAATGATTTTCAGTTGTATCTAATATATTTTTGACGGGTTAAGTACATAGCTGGATGATGTCTCTAGCCATTCTCAGAGTTTCATTCCGATAGCTTGAGTGGTTGAGGAGTAATTAATATATTTGTGCGACAGGGTTCAAATCTCGATCCCCGAAAATCTTCAGCAATGGGAATGACAGAGTGTCCAAAATGGCTCAGCACGTTAAGGGTTAATGTGCTAAGTCAACATTACTAGGCATTTTAGGAGAGAGGTACAGTTTATTTGAGCCACCAGCCGCTGAAAAATATTCATAACTCCAAAACCACTCAAGCTATCGGAATGAAATTTTCAGGATTGCAAGAGATATTACCCAGCTATACACTCAAAATGTCAAAAGTAGTAATAATAAAAAATATCATTTATATAGCACCCTGCCCCATGGGTCATAGGCTCTAGGCGCTTTACAATACAAGTATTAGATACTCTTGAAAATCTTTAATAAGCTAAAATATTCACCTTAGCAGTAAAAATTTTGCAGATTTCTAGACCTTCCTAAACTATGTAGTGCTATTGGCAGAAGCCATTATGCATGGCTAAAAATAAGTGTTTCAACAAAGAAATTATAAATATGTCTAAATTCCACGGATTTCAATGGGGGTAAAGTCGAGTGATAAAGATAACTTTCTTAACCAAGGACAAAAACTCAGTAATTCTTTGTTGCCATACTTTTTATAATTCACTTGTCCAATGAGCTCAATGCGTTGCTTGCACTTCTGCTATGTCCATATTAAGAATGCATGACACGCAACAATAAGAAGTTATGACGTAAAAGGTTAAGAAATGTTTACAGTGCAATACACAAGAACTTTTGAAGTCAACTTCTGCATAAAATCAACACCACTCAGTGGTCCTGAATTTTTCTCTATAAGCTCATGTGTATATTTCTGATTGAGTCAACAGCCTCCACACTATTTCGCTTAAAGTCAATATACGCCACACCCTCTGTATCAATAAAATAAAACAAAGAAACCTGCTTGAGCATACACTTAAACACACCCACATGCTCATCTAATGTTTTCCATTTCAAGATAATGGATAATGTCAACCTTGCTTAGAGTCAATAATAATGGTGTTGATTTATCAGTATTCCAGTGTACTTATTCATGCAAAGTTGTATTCACAGCTGGTTATGGATACCAAATCCAGTGTACAGATGTGTTGTGTCACTTGTTAGCAGCAAGTATAATATTCACTGCCTGCATTGTTATTGCATTTTATGTGGAAGTGGAAGCAGTGTCAAAGGGAGAAGAGTTTGACTCACGAATTTGTCCCATCAACTCACCAGCCAATGATAAGAGTGACGATAGTGAGTCAGTCAGTAGGTCAGCCTACTTCTCTTGGAACAAGAATGTTTTGAGACATGATTGATGCCATAGCCCATCTTGAAAATTAAAAAACCAATCTCTCATATAACACAATGATTTAAAAAAAAAAAAATTTCTGGGCTTTTTTTTTTTCAGATATGAATCAAGGGGCAGCCACTGGAATAAAAGCAAGCCTGATCACCCAATAGGTTTGAGCAGAGAAGATGTTGAAAAAATGAACAACGCCAGAATTGAAGCATCTACTAATGCTGCTGTGAGGGCGAAAAGTGCACCAAAGAAGGAGAAACCCCAGAAAAAACAATCCAACAAAAAAGATAAATCTTTGGAGTCTCTATCAAAAGATGTTGCCAAGGTTACTCTGACTCCTGAGGTGAAACCAGCCCCAGCAGAATTATCACAAGATGAACTTAATAAGAAAGTAAGAAATTTGAAAAAGAAAGTCAGACAAATTGAGGAGTTAGAATCTAAAATTGTGGCTAAGGATCTCAAAGAACCTACCAAAGAGCAATTAGAAAAGATTGAAAAAAAGAAAATTATTCTTGATGAAATAAAAGATTTAGAGTCAAAGATAACTGTTTGATGCTAGTATTGTGTAATTCAGCAAAAAAAAGTTCTTGAGGTTTTTAAACTATCACTATCATTTTGATGACCTACATAAATTGGAAATTGTCGTTTGTTAAGTTGTCATGGCAATTCGCATGTGCTTGAGTGTAAAGAAATATAATCTTTATCTGGCAGCCATTCTGTTCATATTATGAAGGATGATACTTTCAGCTGGGGAAGGTGAAGGGGGTGGATAGATTTGATTTTGAAGCATTATGACCATGATGTAGACAGTTGGTATAGGAGCTACAATAAACAATTGTTATGTATCTTTACCATTGTCAAATTCACTATACACTCAAACCTCGTTATACCCCCACCCGTATACCACCATTTTCATCTACTGCCAGCTATTGGCTGTGGAACAGATCTGCCACCATAAAACACTAAAAACCTTGTTATAGCGCCATCTGCCTCCAATTTATCTGAACATTCATGACTTGTATAGTGTCTTTAACTCTCCTTACACCACCAGACTAAAATTTTGCCACTACCATAATAAACCTTACCAGATCAAACAACCCTCAAACACTTATGAAACACTTACAAAATAGTTTTAGCTATGAGTTGAATACACTCGCTGTAAGCCTTACTAACAGTGAGTTCTTTTACCTTTCTAAATGTATCACCCTATCCCACTAAACATGGCATATTCGTTGTACCGCCATTCTCGTTATACCACCAACTTTATGCCTTCCCCAGACTTTGCGGTGTAACAAGGTTTTAGTTTTAATGTACTTTCAAATAGAAATGTTGCCAGCATCCATGCCAATCATGTGGAGGCCGGACTGATCAGTTGATTTCAACATCATTTGGCATGGGATATAAGATTAGAATATAATTATGATTATAAGTGTTTTTGTTTTTCCTACCTACTGAAGAGTTTGGTATGTACTGAATAAACAAACAAACAAGAACTTTTTCTATTTTAAACTTCAACCTAATTATATCGCCAGGTGTGGGGAAAACACTAAATTTGCAGTATAATGTGAATGGCAGTATAACAAAAATTCTTTAACACACAAACACAAACCTTCATCTTCTGCCACCATCTGCCCCCAACATGTCTTATTTATTGATAGTCCTCTAACAACTATCAAACCAATATTCCTGTCTCCACCACAAGTGCACAGCGTTCACGGCAAGTGTCTTTCTGCTTTCATTATCATTTTTACTTTTACTACAAATTACAGTTGTCCAGTGACTTGACAGGCACATCCTGGGCAGGAATTACTGCCAACAAGAGAGCAACAAAAGTATTAGTATTACCTACAAACAACATGCACTCCTTGTTGTCACAAAGTCACTCAGGTGTAGCCATGGGGTAGCTAGAGTAGAACCTAGTGTGATTGGTAATTAAAGGGAAAGAACTTACTGTTTGCTGACACAGGGAGTTAGCTTTGAACTGTGAGTGACCCAATGGTGTAAGGAGGGAAGTATTAGTAACGGAGAGTGAATGTAGAAGAATTGAAGATTTATGTCGCCTTGAACGAAGTGTTAGCTTGCTATTCCTAGCAACACAATTTTAGGCTGGCTGTATAACTAGAAGTATGTATTTATTATATGCTAGTTATAAATATTCTTGGATAGATGTTGGCGGATGGTGATATAATGAGGTTTTTGGTATTTTTACATAGTGGCCGATCCATTCCACAGCCAGAAGTTTTCAGAAGGTGAGAATGGCAGTAAAAAGAGGCTCAAGTTTAAGTGTAGTTGACATGCTAATGGTGTAACACTGAAATGGAAATAAGGCTCTTTGCTTTGAATATGTTTGCATGAAAGATGAGGGAGTGATTTTGATAAAACTGTATGAAAATTGAAAAATTGTGTGGGTCCATTTATTATTGACACTGTTCGACTATTGACAGAAAGTAGAGTGACAAAGAAAGAAATATATTGGCATAAACAGAGGGAGGTTTGCATCCATGCTTGTGTGTATGTGGGTTGAGGTGGGGGGGGGAGGGGGGGGGGGAGAGGGGCCATAGGGTTTTATATTGCAAGAATTGTATCAGTTTCATGCTCAAATACTCTAAATAAATTTTTAAGGTTTCTGTTAATGTCAATATGGGTTTACAATACATTGTAGATCAATATGCAAGTTGTAATAGGAGTTGAAATATTATGTCTTTTATGTTTTTATTGTTTGAGAATAAACCTTATGAAAATGTTTGTTGGGCTGTTTTGTTATTAGGTCACTCTATTTGAAGGGGTTTGCAAGTATGCAGTATCGCTCTTGTGAACCCATGCTGTTTTTATTGGCAGTAATGTAAGCAATAGTTGCTACATAAAGATCTCAAGCAACTCACACCTACCATGTGTTTGTTGCTGATCTTTGATAAAAGACATTTTTGCAAGCGCCTCTGGTGGTCGCGTTCTGTTTCTTCTCTTTTGGCTTCACCTGTCAATTTACTTGTTCCAGCACTCTTTCCAGTGCTCCCTTACAAGCTTACACACTCAGCTTTTTTGTATCTGTTAGCTGAGTCTTGGCCCTGCCTGTCCTTCTGATAGACTTATGGTCATCCCCCATGTTTAACACACTGTGGTACCTAACCAAAGGGTCACTTGCTATCTAGAAGGACATTTCTTTTGTACACAAAGGGCGGTAGAATATCCTGGGTCTCCCCAGACCACAGTGGTGTATGATTTGGGTGGTAGCCATTATCTGTTTGTGTGTCCTACTTTGTGATTGTATGAGATGATGTTTTTCCCCCTGTAAATCATCTCTTTGTCCCCTCTTTTGAGAGATAATATTTTTTTCCCCTGACAGGGTCAAACTCTGGCTATTCTTTTAACTAGCCTATCATCTTGCTTACCCCTGGGCGCTTATATGACCATAGCAGTTGCAAGCGCCCTAAAACTCTTAACAAACAAACAAAAAAGTATGCAGTAAATTGCCCTTCAGACTCTGGTTCATTTCGCAACATGATATTATCAAGGTCTGGCAGTGGGCGGTTGGCAGGCGCTACTTCTTTTCCCTTATCTTTTGGCTTTATCTATCATCTTACTTTTTTCAGCACTCTCTCCAGTGCTCTCTTAACAAGCGTAATACACAGCTGCTTTGTATCTGTTAGCTCAGTCTTGGTCCTGCTTGTTGTCACCCCCACCCCCATGTTTAACACAATGGTACCTTACTACAGGGTCAATGCTATCTAGAAGGACAGGGTACTTTTGTACACAAACGGTGGTAGAATATCTTGGGTCTCACTGGACCATAATAGTGTATGATGTGGGTGGTAGCCATCATGTTTGTGTGTCCTGCTTTGCGTTTGTGGGAGGTGATGCTTTTTGTTTTTTTCATTAAAAAATCATCTCTTTTTCACCTTTTTTGAGAGATGATATTTTTTTCCCTTGTAAATCATCTCTCTGTGAAACATCCCTGGCAGGGTCAAAGTCTTGCTGTTCTTTTTCCTAGCCTATCCTCTTACTTAACCCTGGGCGCTCATATGACTATAGTCATAGCAGTTGCAAGCGCCCTAAAACTGTCAATAAACAAAACAAAACAAAGGTCTGGCAGTTATGAATACATAGAAAGAAGAAAAATGGAAAAACAACAAAAGGACCCGAGGGGGGATCGAACCTGCGGTGTCAAGTCAAGTTGTCGGACCACGGGTTTTCACAGACTAAGTGATATCAACTGGCTTGATGCCTCTTCTTTAGGGGAGCGGATGGCTAAGTCGGTAAGCTCAAAGCTCGCAGTCTCGTGCTGTCGGCCCGTCGATCGGTGTCGTTGCAGGGTCTCGTACTGTCGGCCCGTCGATCGGTGTCGTTGCAGGGTCTCGTGCTGTCGGCCCGTCGATCGGTGTCGTTGCAGGGTCTCGGGTGCCAACACTGAGGTCCAGTTTCTATTTTTCCATGTTTCTGCTTTCTTTGGCTTTGTCTCGTTTCTGCACTGTCAGTGTCAAACCAGTAGAAACTGAGAAGCTAATCGTTCTTTTTAGTAGACCCAGCAAATGTAAAGACTGCAACTGCAAGGAAAGCAACTGAAAACAACAAATACAATGCAATGCTGCATGCCTAGTGAATTATTTTTTTCCCTTTGTAAATCATCTCTCTGTGAAACGTCAAAAGTCTGGCTGTTCTTTTACCTAGTCTATCATCTTACTTGCCCCTGCACGCTTATATGACATTAGCAGTTGCAAGTACCCTAAAACTCTATACATATATAAACAAACAAACAAAACCCCTGAAGATTCCAAGGCATTCGCTCTTCCTACTGAACCCACCACTACTTACTTAGTAAATACTACATTGGATTGCAGATCCATACGGGCAACTCTTGTTTTAAATAAATCCCCTCTATTACTTTATATGTGATTCCTTCACTATTGTTTCTTTGTATAAAATAAAAAGAGATAAAGGTCTCAATGTGTGGACTTTATCAGGAATCCACTGTACTGTTAAAAATCAAAAGCACTTTCAACAAACTAAAAGATATCGTGCTCTATGTAAATCCTCTCCTTGGGTTCAAATTGAGCGTTCATTTACTACCTCACTTTTGATGATCACTGAAGATATGAACTTAGCAGTTGCAAGCACCCTAAAACTCAATAAACAATAAACAAACAAACGATGTGGTTGGTGGTATCAGAGACAGTGTACGTTAACGTAGACTGTCTCTGGTGGTACCCCTAAAGAATGTGGGGGGAAAAGTGTAGATAATGAACAAATTTATTCAGTTATATAGCTGTGGTCTTCCCATTTTTTGTTCGCATTTGAACAATGATACAGTATCACTCGATAAAAGAGTCTCAAAGTCTACTCATAACAGAAAATTATTCTTTATCAATTATCACTACAGGCATATAAAAAGTAGAAATAAAAACACATAATCAAGCATACTTCTACTTCTGACATAATTAATAATATGTAGGTAATTAACTGTGTATTCTGTCAGCTGTTCTCTCATTTCAATTCTACAAACCAATGTACCAATGCAATACTACAATTTGTAATGGTAACAAACAGTGACAGTAACAGTGACAGTGAGTTGAGTGTGAAGCAGGAGGCATACAAGGAATCAGAAAGAGGGAAGGTAATGTATTGTGACTGTTGACTATAACCATAACCATTACCACGTAAATGAGTATATATCATAGAGCTTATTATAGACTCAAAATCAAGGGAGCTAACCTCTTTGGTATATACTATTAATATTTGAAACCCCGGAGTTGAAATTGTGACCGGGAGTCCAAGTGGGGGAGAGAGTACGCCCCTTGCTTGCCCCTTGCTTGTCGCTTCCCTCCAGCAATTGGGACAATTTGATGATAATGTCGCCGGATACAGGTCCAGTCCGAGCCTGAATTCTAAATTTAGCTCGAATAAGGCTCGGGTTGATCTTTGGATAAGTGGTCAAAACATTTAGTCTTCTTAACCTTCTTGAACTTAAAATAGGTCATAGATTCCGAATTTTCTCAGATCACTAAGGTCTTAACCCTATCAATGTTACGGTTATTTCTTAAGCAGCTGACTAGATATCAAAATCTTCAAGATTTCCCTGTTCTTATTCCAGATAAATGATATTTCAGTGGACAGACATATGCCAAAAGCCTGAAATTCAGGCTTCAGGCTTTTGGCATATGTCAGTACACTGAAATCTTATTTATCTGGTGTAATAACACGTTATTTTAAAAGATTTTGCATATTCTTTTTGGCTATAATTGAACGCCGCAGTGAAAGGGTTAACAATAAGTTAAAATGGAGCTCAATTCAGAATTTTGGGGGCAGTACTTGGTCTTAGTCCGCCATACGAAATGAAATCGGCCCTTTGCATCTCTATCTCATTGACGGTAGGGTAGTAGCCTATAATGTACTGTATGATGATTAGTGGGTCCTCAATGACATTACTACTCCAGCTCTGGCCTCTCCATCATCTTGATGAACTCATCCAGGGTGACGCCGGTGCCCGTCTGGCTGGTGTTAGCGAACGAGATCATCTCCTGCAGTTCGTCAGGACAGATATCCTCCTCAAGTTCCACGGCAATTTTCTGCATATATAACAGAGAGGGGAAAAAAACGTCACAAAGGCTGATTGATGATAAGTACATGGTACAACTTTTTAACCCTTTCACAGCAACGTCTGAATCTAACCAAACTGAAATATGCTAAATCTTGAAAATGTACGTATTCCCTTGTGACCCTTGTTAATTCAGATCACTTAGACGTATTCTTATACCAAATAAATCAGATTTCAGTGAACTGATACGCCAAAACCCCGAAATCCAGGCTTTTGGCATATGTCAGTTCACTGAAATCTGATTTACCTGGTATAAGAACAGGCAAATCTTGAACATATTTTGTGTCCTTAGCAGTGAAAGGCTTTTTTATATACGGTACCAGTTGTACCAGTACTTATCTGAAATGTACACATACTTCATACAATTGGGGTCTAATCGCTAATCCCCCAATATCAGCCCTCCCCCACCCCCCCCCCTCCAAAAAAAAAACACCCCACACTTTTCATTGGGTAAATTATGTACATATGTTGCATTTGCACCACATGGCTTACTTTAATGCTTTAAACACATTTTGAGTGAAAATATTGAAATAAATGTTTAAAAATATGCACGTCATCCATAGCATTTTCTCGTTATGTACATATGTTGCATTTGCACCACATGGCTTACTTTAATGCTTTAAACACATTTTGAGTGAAAATATTGAAATAAATGTTTAAAAATATGCACGTCATCCATAGCATTTCTCGTGTAGTTTTAAGTCTCAAAGTGCGCATCTATACTGTATTATCATTATGAAACTAACTACAAACATATCATATATTGTACCTCTAAGTTGTCAATGGTGATGAGACCTGTCTCTTCGTCGCAGAACATCTTGAACATCTTGACGACCTCTGACCTCGGGTCGTCTCCGATCATTTTCTGACTCATTAGCTCGTAGTAGTCCTTGAAGTCCAGAACGTCATCCTCTCGGTGGCCGATCACCTCCCCTGAGGCAGTGATAGTGATTGTAATAGTAGGGAAAATGGTGGAGGACAGAGTACGGCTTCGGAAAGATGTGATTTTTTATTTTTTTAAATTAACGCTCCCTTACTTCTTCCTCGGAATAAAGATAAACATGCATGTCTTACATAGATATACTTGATGCTGATGGCAAAAAGATTGGGCATTCTTGGGCAGCACTAAAGAAGATGGCACAGGACAGGAATGGGTGGA
>JAUEKZ010205542.1:0-10858 GCA_031471865.1 Melibe leonina
CACCAATAGAAACACCCAAGACTTTTCCATTCTATTTTTCTATTCCTAAAACCTACCAGTGGACACACACCTTAAGAGAAAGAAATTATCGGGTTCAAGAAAACACTGGGCTCTTTTCTGTCTTTGTTTACATTAATTTTGCGATTTACTTTCGCGGAGATTATTATGAACCAGTTTAGCAAAAACAGCATCGTCTACATAAAGTGTAATACATTGTCTTAAATTCAATATGTCTTTATGACAACCAAGCTTTTGTTGACATGATAAAAAAATTGATAAAGAAAAAAAAATTTAGTCAAATTATTTATATCCAGCAATTTGTTTACAAAAATCAAGATAATATCATATTCTTATATTATTTCCCTCCAAGTGAGTTAAGTGACAAAAAGCTGAAAATAACAAATTAATTGTACACATTTGTCTTTGTGCGGAGCAACTTTTTTGTACTAACTCAATCTGGGCAGTCACCAGGCTGATTTATCTCTATTTCTAAATATGTACTTTCATGCCCTCTAATTTCTTTAAATTTTAAAAGTACATAAAAACTAATAAAATTGGATTTTCGTCTTTAAAGTGCAATTTATGAACCTGGAAATCCATGAGCCAATTAGAGATCAAAGATTTTAAAAATAAGGCACCGGTACTGAGAAATTTACTGATCTATTTATTTGTGTCGAACTCTTTCTTTTCTTTTTTTTTAATGAGCAGAGGAAATTAGATAACATATCTAAAGCAAGTGTGAGCGCATTTTTTAAAAGTCTTTATGACATTGTGTTGCATAAGACGACATTTTAATCAACTAAACTGTTTTACTGGTTCAAACGCGAAATCAAACCAATTTTTTAATTCATCCCTTTATTTCTGGAAAAAAAAAGAATATCCTGGGTGATGAAAGAATAGTCAGCCTATTCTTAACAACCCACAACCTGTGATTTTTTTAATCACCCTCCATCCTTGCCCGATGGAACAGAAAGGACACATGTATTGGCTAGATAGAATGAAAAATATGATACCATAAATTTGATTTGTCAGAACACCCTTTTCATCTTGCTTCAGATCCTCACGATCACCAATAATTGTGCACTCAGGCAAAAACAAATCTGTTTGATGTGCTTTATTTTCGTGAGGATGAGAACGATGCTTTGATGAGTTCAGTGACGAGGCTGTGATCCACGGAACCGACTACTAACCCTTTCACTGCTAATGACTCCAAAATTTTTAAAATGTGCCTGTTCTTATACCAGATAAATCAGATTTCAGTGAACTGACATATGCCAAAAGCCTGATAATCAGTTTACTGAAATCTGATTTATCTGGTATTAGTCGTACATTTTCAAGATGTTGCATATTTCAGTTGGGTTAGAATCAGACCTCGCTGTGAAAGGGTTAAAGAATCAATTTCCCCGTCCGCTCTCTCGCATTTATTGCATATATCTTAGCATTGCCAATGTCTTTGGTATTATTTACATTCCCCTGGTTTAATCACGGCTATGTGTTTTAAAAACAATTTTTTTTACCTGTTAAAGTGATGAGAAGTATCTGTTTTATAAATTAAAAGTCAAACCAATGCCAACGATATTATTTATTTTTTTATTTTTAATAACAAATACATTTCTTGGTTCTTGATTGCAATGATTTTCTTAGATAACTCAGAGAATTGCTGTCGTTAACCTCAATTAACCTCAAATTAACCTCAAATAATTCACGTTTAACGAAAAACACGGATCATTAATTTGAATCAGCATAATTGCCATAATGACAGTGAAATACCATTTATCATGTCAACATTCATTAGAACACTCACTTCGAGGGCATTATGGTCGAACACGAACAAAGCTGACCAACTTATGACAAGCATTAAAGAGAGAAGACGCACTGTGAGTGAGTGAGTGAGTGATGGAGAGGGCATAGTTCTAACTTCCGTGTCTGGTTCAGTCGCATGTAATTTGGTTGATAAGTAAATATTGAGATAGATAGGGGTAGATAGATGAATAGATATATGAAAAACAGATATATGAATAGTAGATAGACAGATAGATACATACAAAGATATATAAATACATATATGAATAAATAGAGGGATGAAAAGATAAATAGATAGACATTTAAATAGATAAATAGATAGATATATAAATGTACGTGATATATACAGATAGATAGATAGAGAGAGTTATAGAGAAAAGATAGAAGGATAGATAGATAGATAGAGTGATATATAGAAGAGAGATGGATAGATAGATAGAGGTATGGGTGGATAGATAGATGAATAGATAGATTGATGAATAGATAGATATATAGATAGATAAACTGTTGCATTAATTAATTACCCATGAAATAAGAAATTCACGACAATCTAAAAGCAAGGAATAGATATGTTTTAGAATAAAGACATAAAAAACACTAAATTAGACTAATCATTAAAATGATTTTATTTCGCAAATAGTCTCCGAAAGTGGAGTTAACAGTAATGACATGGGTTGTTATCTTTTAACTTTGCCTCGTTATGCATTAGTTAAGGAGGGTTATTTATTGACCTTGATCACCTTCGTCAGAAATGGTGTTCGATGTAACGTGATTGACTGCGACCCAAGAAACGACATAACTAACCATGATTGGCCTTAGGTATCTTTACCAAGTAGATCTATTTTTTCCAAGTATTGAGGAATTTTTTATTTTTTTTTAAATTATCCCTGATTCATAGTGATCAATAATTTTTAATAGACATTTATCCCCCCCCCCCTGTCACCTCTTGGTCTCTTTCTCTCTTTCTCTCTCTCTCTCTCTCTATCTCTCACTCTTCCCCTGTCTCTCTATTTCCCTCCCCGCTCCCTCCCCCTCCCTCCCCCCTTCTCTCTGTCTTCCTCTCTCTATCCTTTCTATGTCGCTCCGTAAATTTCCTAGTATAGACTTTTTAGTATAGAATCTTTTAACATTTTTTTTGGTTTTCTTTGGATTATTTCATTTTGTTATGACTTTATTAGTTTTAAAGCTTCTTTTACTTTTGTGTTGACATCGTGGCTTTTGGCTTGTACCCGACTGTTCCCCCAATCCCCCCCCCCCCCAATGAAAATATAAAGAAAGGTATATGTGATGCATACAGGAATACTTCAACGGTAGCTTCTAAATATTTTGTTTCTGTCTATTGGAATATTTAAAAGAACATGTACGCGAAATGAAAGAAAAAAGTAGTCGTAGGAGTAGTAGTGTTAGTAGTTTTGGTAGTGATGTTAATGGTAGTAGCAGTTGTTGTTGTAGTAGTATAAGTGGTAGTAGTTGTAAAATTAGTAGTAGTAGTAGTAGTAGTAATAGTAAATGTTGTAGTTTTACTAGTAGCAGTTGTGACAGTAATAATAATAATAACAATAATAGTGGGAGCAGTAGTGGTAGTTGAGGTTATAGTCTTGATAGTTGTAGTAGTGGTTGTAGTAGCATAAGAAGTTTATGGTAATATATCTTAGTGTTTGGTCATGAGGATAAACACGTGTCTTGTTCTAATTGCTTTGTGGAGGAATCTTTGGCAGATTCCAGGTTCGAATCTATCTTTTTTTATTTCAAATTTCCTGTCTTCGGTTTTGTATCGTATTGATTCTTATTGTACGACATCTTTACCATGTTAACCCTTTCCCTGCGAGGTCCAATTCTAACCAAGCAGATTATGCAAATATTAAAAATAATATGTCATTATACCAGAAGATTTCAGTCGACTGACATATGCCAAAAGCCTGAATTTCATGCTTTTGGCATATGTCAGTCCACTGAAATCTTATTTATCTATAATAAGAACAAGCAAATCTTACAGATTTTGATATCGAGTTATTAGCTTGAAACAACCTTAGCATTGAAAGGGTTAACCGCATCTAATTGCAATGTGGTACATGCTTTTTTTAATCATTTTAATTTTATTTTGCTCATGACTGTTCAGAACGGAGGCCTATGGAAGACCCTGATTGGTTACTACATGTTGATCCTGTGCAAAGAACAGGCGGGCGTGGAGCGGGCGTTAGGAGGTTCTTTCTATGCAAGAGGTGAGAATGCCACGCATTCAGCATAAGGATTACAATACCATATCATTTTTAAGTGGCCAAACTGGTAGCGACTTCAACGGTAGCATCGGGTTCGATTCCTATGTGGCACTTCGTTTTTCCCTCGGCGGAAATTTACTCCAATTGCCTCACTCACCCAGGTGCAAAATGGGTATCAATCCACAATGTTGGTTGGGGGATGTAATCTGAGATAGACCTGCGTCATTTCCAGAGGGTAGCAACCATTGTCATTTGTCTGCTTCACGCTACAAAAACCGAAATAAGCTCCGGTTTCATGGGCCATTCGGCTCTAAAGAACTTCTTTTTAAAAAACATTTTTTAAAGAATTTCCGTGAAAACTTTGTGATTAGAAGTACTCTAAAGGGTCATAAAATGAATTGATTGAGACGTGTATTGGTTTTAGGCTCCAGGCGCATACATCAATAAACTAATATAAGTGGACAGTGAACGGAAATCGAATACCTGCTGCCACAACCAACATCCATTCAAAACGTCATTGTTTTAGTTTCATAAGACATTTAACCTTGTACTTCTCAACTTGTTAGCATCTACGTTTATTGATCGATGGATCAATTGATTGCTTGATTAATAAATGTAATGTTCTAATTATGTATTCTCTTTTTTATCGTTGAAAAGTTCTGGAGCGGTTTATATGACTACAGAATAACGCCTAGATCAAGTCAATTATGTTTTCTCTAGGTCAAAAAGCCCCAGCAGTCTTGTGCACAAGGTGGTTGGCTATATGTCTGCTCAATTTCATGCAATTCTAACAGATATTTACTGAAAAAAATGAATCATTGACATGTCATTTTTGCTCCGTCAGACCACAAAATCCTTAATTTTTCAAAATAGGAGAATATTATCCGGTTTTCTCTCTATATTTTGTTATTCCTACACATCCTTGAAAAGATAAAACATTGTTTGATGAAATATAGAAAAAAAAAGAAAAAAAAAATAGATTTCAAAGGTGCATTCCCCCTTAATGAGTTGTCAAACGATTCATTCCAAGCTAAAATGAAGCTAAATTTTGCATTTTTACTAATAAAACTTGCCCCAAAGTATCAGCCTGTGAATGGGAAGGTCTTTGATGAAATTATAATGCATATTTAAGATTATAATATCATACATGTACGTTCGAGTATCATTATCAAGTTAAGATACCGTTTTATATCGATCAACTTTAGATCGGATCCAATGTGTTGATGGAAATTTTGCGTTGTCTAACTGGATACTTATGTGCATGCTAATGTAATCTATCAGTGATGTCAAACAACATATATACACTACCTTCAAATCAGTTAACTCACACGTTTTCTTACGCAACAGGTGGTTTCAGCAATGTCAACATGGTACATTATTTACAAAGGAAGGTGACTGGCGAGGCCTTCCTGAGACAGTCCGAGGAATATGCTCATTCTGTAAAGGACTATCTGGAGGCAAACTTTATTGGAGGACAAGCGAACGTCGATCTAGAAATTAGTCGGGCCCGGATCCTTAGAAACGAAAGCAATGGACCGGACAGTGTGCAAGCCACCAAATGGTTTGATGACATGACCATCTACATCAACGTCTTGAAGGTACGCACCTGACAAACCGATAGACCTATTCCGTTTGACGTCATAATCAAAACATGTTTTCATTAAGCCAGTCACCAAAAAAATGAGCATTTATCCCGTCTTCTCTCCAACAGCACACAATTTTGTGTGATAGTAAGGTGCTGGCAATGTTGTAAGAATTTCTTTCGTTGAGGCAACGATGAGCACATTGTACTAACACACACAATTGTGTTATGGTGTAATTAGGAGGCAAAAAAAAAGTTGAGCTCTACTTACTTAGTTGCGGACATATTGTCATTGTGACGCCAAACGTATACAGTCTATACTTTTGTTTCCGTCTCTGTTCTAGCTTGAAAACGAGGGTATCAATCAATGTCCTCTTTGTTTTAACAAGACTTATACAAATTTAAGCCACATCCTATGACATTCCAGATTCTTTTATTGACCCTTGTAGCAATACCCGAAGCTAAGTGTTGTTTATTTTGTTATTTTGTTATTTTGTTTAGTCTTGTTTGTCCTGATGAAGACCTTTGGTCGAAACGTCGCTTTTCTGTTTGTCTTGCTTTGTCTTTGTCATACTATACTGGCCTGTTAATCACTATTTTTGTTTCACCTTATAGCTGGTGGATTGTTTTAACAGTCCTACCAATATACATCAGCCACAACACCCAACCACCCACAAATTATAGATACTGACAGCAAGCCATGCAGCCATGCAGCCATGCAGCCATGCAGACGCACAAATAAACGCAGTAGAGACGAACTCCGTAATTTCAAACAAGGGTTATCAGTCTATATAAAATGTTCTTTCGCAATCGTCATTGCGTTTGTTGCCATTCCAGACTGTTTGCAATTTCAGTGAAGACAATTGCACAACTTATTGCCTATTGGTAAACGATTTCAAATGATAGACAGGACGGGGAGGGCAATCACTTATATCGTAAAACAAACCCTGACTAAGGCAGGCAACAATCAACCATGATACACGTCGCATTAACCCTTTTACAGCGAGGTCTGATTCTAACCCAACTGAAATATGTGCAAAGTCTTGAATTTCAGACTTTTGGCATATGCCAGTTCACTGAAATCTGATTTATCTGGTATAAGAACACATAAGTCATGAAAACTTTAGTCTTTTGCCTTGAAAGTGAGCTGGTTTTCTCAATCGAGATCCTCAAAACGTGAAAAACTGTTAAATTAGCATGGTTTGAACTCAAGTTGTTATGGAGATCAATTTTAAGTATCAAATTATATCAGGTATTCACACATTTGGAGTCTTTAGCATTGAAAGGGTTAAGTTCTGCAGATTTATGAATCGATAACCTCAAAACTTCATAAACTGTTCAATTAGCGTGGTTTGAATTTGAATGGAAAGATATAATATACCACTTTCTTCTATGAAGATATTCTGTGGCAAATTCGATTGTCGATCATCATTTCCTTTTATAAAAAGCTATATCAAACTCCGATGACAGATGTTGAAAGATGGTTTTGATATATTTTAGGCCGATATGAACATTCAATGCTTAATATATACAATCTGTGGACTGTATTCTTGTAGTTACTGCAAGCGGGGTCCTATTCTGTCGGGTACGCAGCATGTTATCCAATGCCTCAAGCACCCTGCGTCTCTTACTAGTTCTAAGTTCTAAACTTCGCCCAATGCAGGAAACTAATGGCGGCCGTTGGGGATCCGGGGATGGGATGTATTCATTTATGACCGGTCATGAATAACATTCTTTCAGATATGTATGTATAGGCTGAGATCTACTTAATTATAAAATCTCAATGGCACTAAACTAGATACCACATAAACAAGTAAATTAAAAAACCGGAAATGATGATACGTCTTAAGAATGACAGCTCGAAACATCAGACTGCAGAATTGAATCGATTTCTATCTGACGTGTCATTCAACATGTGCAACACAGCTTACAAAAAGATATTGTGCCCAGGTCGGGCCGTTCCAGTCACAATGGCTGTGGTCGCTTTTTTTTCTTCAACTTTTCAGGAAAACATGCGGTGACGTAGAATATCAAAAACCACAATCTACCCTCTATCACTCACCTAGCGGGACTGTGCTTTCATCTCTTTGTGCTGTCCACTAAGCTTTTTTGTCTTATTAAAGAGTGTAAAAATAGCTGGTTTGAAGAGAAGTTCAAACTCATCTTCCTTCCATGATCAATTCACCATGATGAATGCAGCCAAACACAAATCTAAAATGGTAAAAGAAAATCAAAAGGAAAACTTGAATCCATCCGAAGAGAAAACAAAATCAGGTCTATTAAAAAAAACCGTCAACAACACATCGAGTTCGAGAGAGAGGTAGAGATAGAGGTTGAGAGAGATGTCGAGAGAGAGAGGGGGGGAGAAAGAGAGAGAGAGAGAGAAAGAGTGAGAAGGAGAGAGAGAGAGAGAGAGAGAGAGAGAGAGAGAGAGATTATCAAAATCAAACTCAACCGAAATCAAACCTAAAGAATGAAAGTGTTGAAAAGATAGAAAAACAGGCGAAAAACAAACAAAAAGTACAATGACACAAAAAGGATTTTCCCAATCCATGTAGAGGGCAGGGCCCTTATAACATTTTCCCCTGCATTTTGTAAGAAATTTAATTGTTTTTATGTGAAAGGGACAATGAATTGGAAAGTAAAGAACCAAAATAACAGGCTAGATAGCAAATATTTTACGGGACTTATCTATGTACCATCATAAAGCTATGTATACCAATGTCAAACCATATCGGCGACATTTTTGTTCGTTTGTTGACGATAACATTATTTCATAGATACCGGTTCTAACTACATAAGCAGCTTTTAAATTCTAAACTCTTTTCCCCCCTTATTCCGAGGGGGGGGGGTCTGTTAGGGGGGGATGTTCCGCACTTCCTTGTTGTTTTATTTACACACGGGTTCTGATAAAATGTGAAGATACACTCAGGGAATAAATGGTCAGGACCAGAGGAGTCCGTGGAGCCAGGCTGATCGATTCTACAGATACTCGTCTTGGCATTCAGAGGTTGTTGCGTTGTACGGATTGAGTGTAAAACTTTCATGTCGTCATCCTTTTAGAAAGCGTCTTGACAATTAATTCTGTCGTATTTAGATCATCAATAAATGTCTTCAATTTTATTTCTGTTCATCATAAAACAAAATCTGTCGCATTTGGATTAGCTATACGTTGTTGGAATTGATTTTCGAACTAAAACAAATTATGGTCTTTGTTAAATGCAAAACTTTCATGTCGTCATCCTTGTAAAAAGCGTCTTGACAATTGATTTTGTCGTATTTAGATTGCCAATGAATTTCTTCGATTCTATTTCTGTTCATCATAAAACAAAAGCTATCGCATTCAGATTAGCTACAAGTGTGTTGCAA
Source organism: Melibe leonina (assembly GCA_031471865.1). Lineage (NCBI taxonomy): Eukaryota > Metazoa > Mollusca > Gastropoda > Nudibranchia > Dendronotidae > Melibe > Melibe leonina. Next base: position 8,974 of record JAUEKZ010205542.1, read on the forward strand.
TTGATTTTCTAATTATATTTTTTAAAAACACAACAAATTATGGTCTTTGTTAAATCACGTCTTCAGTCGAGTGGAGGGTAGCTGTTTCGAAAAGCTGAGGGTTTGTAACCGACTACCTTAAAGTGCGCAATGACAGATACTGTAATACTCAGCCCGACCCAGTTAATTGGAAAAGAAGAAAACGCCTTGAGCTGATGCTTTTCACGAGATGTTCGCGCTATAGAAAATTGATTTATCACTAATATGAATATTAATATTATTCTCATTATCATTATATATCATCATATAATTATCGTTATAGTATAACATGCACAGTTGGTTCATTGTGAGGTCAATATACTTTACCCGATATATACTATCCCGTGTTAAAGAGCATAAAACTTCTCTGTCTATGTCTCTGTATCTCTCTTCCCCCAATCTCTCTCTCTATCTCTCTCTTTTGTTTCCCCTCTCTCTATCTCGTCCAACATCCTCAATTTATTCCATGACCTACCGCTGACGAATCACGTGCACACACATAACCTTGATTTTTGTTTTGTTTTGTGTTTTCTATAATTTTAACTTTTATGTGAACTCGCCCATCCCTTTCCCATCCCGTCTGTATCTATACCTTAAGCGCCCCCCCCCCTCTCTCTCTCTCTCTCTCTCTCTCTCTCTCACACACACACACACACACATACCCACACACCCCCAACACACACACACACACACACACATACCCACACACCCCCAACACACACACACACACGAATACATAAACACAACCACACACAAATACACTAACGCAACCACACAAATACACAAACGCAACCACACACACACACACCTGCCCCTACGCGCACAAAGACACACAGTAGCACCATCCATGTACAAGCGCACTGCTGATTTAATTCTCTTTTCCCCTCGGTCACTCTCTCCAGCCCTTTTGTTTAATGCAATTAGCCGGCTCTGTCCTATCTCTTTGTGTGGTATCCCTTAAAAGAAAAATATATTGTCCAAGATTGAAGTATGTATAGAAATTCTAAGGGGCTAATTACTATGATCACAAGACACGTCAAGTCAAAAGGTCAAACGAGGGACGTATATAGGGTTAATGTGATACAATGATACTGGTAAAATTAATTTACTGCCAGTGGCTTTGCAATCTTTATAAGTATTATTATTTTCACTAAACTTGTTAGTTTGTTACACATAGTTATTTTACATCGATCGGAGTCGAGATATGCCTCATATCAATGATATGTTATATTCATTAAAAAATAATCAAACAAAAACAAAACAAAAACAGCCATAAAGGACAGCTTGAAAATAACAGCATTTGAGATTAAATGCTATAGAGAAATACTGCGATTGTCATGGACTGAGAGAGTTGAGGTGCTGCAGATGATGAGGTGCTGCAGATGATGAGGTGCTACAAATGATGCGGTGCTGCAGACGATGAGGTGCTGCAGACGATGAGGTGCTGCAGACGATGAGGTGCTGCAAATGATCAGGTGCTGCAAATGATGAGGTGCTGCAAATGATGAGGTGCTGCAGATGATGAGGTGCTGCAAATGATGAGGTGTTGCAGACGATGAGGTGCTGCAGATGATGAGGTGCTGCACATGATGAGGTGCCGCAGATGATGAGGTGCTGCAGATGATGAGGTGCTGCAGATGATGAGGTGCTGCAGATGATGAGGTGCTGCAAATGATGAGGTGCTGCAGATGATGAGGTGCTGCAAATGATGAGGTGCTGCAGACGATGAGGTGCTGCAGATGATGAGGTGCTGCAGATGATGAGGTGCTGCAGACGATGAGGTGCTGCAAATGATGAGGTGCTGCAGATGATGAGGTGCTGCAGATGATGAGGTGCTGCAGATGATGAGGTGCTGCAGATGATGAGG
>JAUEKZ010205597.1:5640-17370 GCA_031471865.1 Melibe leonina
GGTGGGGAGGGTAAAACTGGTGAGTATATCCAGTTATCCAGTTGTATTGCTGATTGTATAATGACAGTAAGGTGGGGGGGGGGGGGGGGTAAAACTGGTGAGTATATCCAGTTATCCAGTTGTATTGCTGATTGTATGATGACAGTAAGGTGGGGAGGGTAAAACTGGTGAGTATATCCAGTTATCCAGTTGTATCGCTGATTGTATAATGACAGTAAGGTGGGGAGCAAGCACTGGGAATCACAAGAAATAAGGGAGCAGATAGCTCAAGTGGTTAGCTCGCTGTCTCGTGCTGCCGGCCAGGCGATGGGTGCCATAGCTAGGTCCTGGGTTCGAACCCCACTCTGGTCAATTTTTCTGTTTTCCTGTTTCTCCATCTATCTGCTTTCCTTGGCTTTGTCTCGTTTCTGTACGGCATACTCTCTCAAGTTTGTCTCATGTATTGCTGATTCTCTGCTCCACCTTCTCTCCCAACCTAGGAACACAGAGAGACAGGAATCTCGGCCGAGCTGACCGCTAACTTTGCGGAGGCGGGATGACCTCTCGTCGTTCCTTCTTTTTCTTGTCTTCTCGCAGTTGTTTTTCTCTCTCTCGTGGCGGCTAATTCAAACACTTGCCTGTTGTTTCAGTTCATCAATGTCCTCTTTCATTCATCAATTTGATTTTTGATGATAATTTTGTGTAACATTCTTCATTCATCTGGGTCTGGGTCCATTCTGGCGTCAGGAAATATCTAGATCACTGGCCAAAACTTTCAATGCTTTCATTCAGAATTTAGGCTAAGCGCAACGCCTAGGTACTCTGGCGTTGAATAGAGAAGTATTTTAGGGACGCTGTCAGTTTTAGGCATATGTAAAAGGGGATCGATAAAGGGAATTAAGTGTTTTTTTCCCTTCCAAATTAACAACTTTATAATAATAATGATATGTCCATGCTGTTTATGTTTCTAAACTGGTCTTGAACGTTGGCTTGAATTTTTTTTTTTTTTTAAATTTCCCCAGGTGCACAACTCAATTGGGTGTATGTGCCAGAGACATGCTGTGATACCAGCGGAAAAAACTTACTCACCGCCTGCCAGAGATTGAACAGTGACAATACGGTGCCCCCTCAGAACTCTGTTGCTGGCGTGACCACCGAAAACCCAGCCCTTTACCATAAGGTGATTTCCTCATTTGATTTCGTTGTTTTTTCCCCCTTAAAATGAGTTATACTTTTTGTTTCTTGTCCGGGCCTTAGTATCAATAGCACAGTTGGTTTTTTGTGTTTGTGAGGATATCAGTTAGGAAATCCATAACGGTAATATTATTTTAAATTTAACCATTTCAATGCTAAGGTTATTTCTCATACTACTAACCAGATACATTAAAATCTTTAAGATATGCATGTTCTTATACCAGATAAATCAGATTTCAATAGACTGAGATATGTCAGGCTTTTGTTATGTCATTTCACTGAAATCTGAATTAGCTGGTATAAAAACATGCATATTTTTGGAAGATCTTGCATATTTCAATTCCCTAGGAATAAAACCCCACTGTGAAAGGGTTAAGAATATGCGTACATGTACATGTCATTTCCTTTCCTTGCTTTCCCCCTCTTTTTTCAATTACAACACTAATTTATCGTGTAATTTCCTCCATGAAAAGAATATAAATTACATGCATTTCGCTGTCGTTGAATTTAATGATCATATTACTGGAGAAATCTCCCCATGGGCCCTCCGGATGAGCAGCGGATCCTACGACTACTACTACTACTACTACTACTACTACTACTACTACTACCACTACTACTACTACTACTACACTACTACTACTACTACTACTACTACTACCCCTACTACTACTACTACTACTACTACTACTACCACTACTACTACTACTACTACCACTACTACTACTACTACTACTACCACTACTACTACTACTACTACTACTACTACTACCACTACTACTACTACTACTACTACTACTACCACTACTACTACTACTACTACTGCTCCTATTACTGTTACTACTGTTACTACTACTACCACTTCTTTTCAGGGCTGTCTGGACGCATTAGAGGAGAAAGTGGACGACCACATGGCTGCCATCATCAGCATTGCCGTCGTCGCATTCCTGACTATCGTAAGTCATTGGCCCAGTCTGAAAGCTTTCGTCTATAATATACTGGAACCTTTACCCCCCCCCCCCGCCCCTGAAAAAGACAAAAACAAAAGAGAACCCCCCCCCCACCAAAAAAACAACAAACAACCCCAACAATTTCTGCTGCTCACTACTATTACTACTAAGTCTGCTTCTGCAACAACAAAAACAACAACAACAACAACAACATCTATTACTATTAATACTACTACTATTACTACTTATACTAATACTACATCTTCTGCTACTACCACCACCACCATTATCATTACGACGACAACAACAACTGCTGCTACTACTACTACTACAACTACTACTACTTCTGCGACTACTACTACTTCTACTACTACTATTACTACTATTACTATTAACCACTCAACATCACCACCACAACCATGATTATTCTCGTATAGAGTATACTTTTTACCGTTAACATCCATCCATCCGTCGTTACAGGTGGTGTGTGCAGTATTCTCCCTAGTGGTGTGCATGGAAGCAGGGCGCCTTGGCAAAGTGGTGTGAACCTGTCCGCTGCTCTTGTACGCACCTTTTGACACAGACCCTGGAAGGAGGTGGTGGAGGAGGAGAAGAGTTGATGGAGGAAGAACAGGACCTTGTGTCTCTCATGCATTCTCTTTGTTCAACAATGTACAGAACGAGCTTTTCCTTTGCAGCTCTCTTGAATAAATATTATGACGTAATCTATTATATTAATTATCATTATCATTATTGTTATTATTATTATCATTATTATCATCATTATTGTTATTATTATTGTCATTATTGTTGTTTCCATTATCATTATTATCAATTTTTATTGTCAGACATATAGACATTATTATCCATATGATTTATTGCCCATACAACTATGTATTACTATACAGTACTCTGGCTCGGGTAAAGCTTTAACTTACTTTTTTTGTAAAGATCTGTATAATTGTTGTAAAATTCTAAATTTCCGCTTCCTTCGCTGGGCTTCGCGGATGTCTGAAAACTCGGCGTCATGGTTGTCCTGAAGGGAGGGTCTTCCACAGATTAATATCACTGCTGATAGTATTTTATGCAGTTATTCAGTACCTAGTGTTATGTTCATGAGTACTGACTTGAATTGTGTAAAGGTCTGGTCACACACCCCAAAAAGTCACGCAAACGTATAAATCCCGCATAAAATTCGATCGTTACGCGATTTGAGCTGTGTCTCGTACGTGGAACCTCCGTTGTCTTCAGCCGATGTAAAGGGGGTGAAAATGAGAAGGGGAGGGGTAAAAGGGATGCTATTGATTATGATGATGATTATTGTAACAAATATGTGTGACCAGTAACGACAACATAAAATGCATTGTTGGAAAAAACCGCACAATTGATCTGTATTTTGAAGGCAAAAAATTCATTTAAATTAATAAGTGCGTTGATATGCAAATTACGGTGATGCAAATGCGTAAACTGTTGTAGTTTTAACAAATTCATGTCAGTGTACTACTTATGTAAAACCAGGATATTTTTGTGCCTGTCCGTCCGTGTGTCTATCTCTTTATCTGGCCATGCCTCTCTCCCTCCCCCTCCTATCCCTTTCAGTTCTCATTTAGGCTCTATTACTGTCTTCGAACTCACCATCTTGCACTAATGAGGAATATAGATTGTAATCTCGGGCCTTTATTTTAATAAGAGTACTCGTAATGTTTCTCTTTACAGTTGATGTCATTTCACTCTCCCTCTCCCCCTCTCTCTCTGATTAGTTCTCTCTCTCTCTCTCTCTCTCTCTCTCTGTCACATTTGTTTTCGCCGACAGATTGAGCAACTATTTTTTTCAGCCATGGAAATTCAAATTGCACTGGAAGTTTGTTTCCAACCTCCACTACCTGATCACTTAGCCCTGACCTTATGGACGGACTTAATGAGAAGTAGGTCAAATCTAAAGGTCAACATCATAATTAAAAGGTTGAGTGTTCTTAATCAAAGCAGACTCGTTTGTGACATCGTGTATCTGCGAGAGAGACTTAGAGAGAGAGACAGAGAGAGAGAGAGAGAGAGACCGAGAGATAGAGGAGAGAGAGACTGAGAGAGGGAGAGAGAGAGAGAGCGGGGGGGGGGGGGGTGGAGGGAGAGTGTGTATGTTCCCTGATGTCATTGCAATCTCAAGTGATCGATTTTTTTCTCCTGGAATGGTCGGATATAAGATCATGAGATATTCTCAACCTTTTCATTAGAAAAAACAGCGTGGGTTTGTTTTGTTCCTAATAAGAAATTGGAGTAGCTCGGAAACGATTTAATGAAGATGTATACATTGTTGTTTTTTTCTCGAAAGCTTAGAAAAATATGTACCTAAGCTTTTTTTTTTTTTTTACCAGCAATCAAATAGATGCAACCATCAGTTGATTTATAGAGGGTCATATTCGAACTTTGGTTAATTTTTTTATCCAAAATGAGCTTAACAATCTGAATAAAATCTAACAATCGAGACAAACCCGTATTCCGAAAAAACAACAACAAACTCTTTTCATTTTAACGAAGCTACAGAAATTCTAAAGTGAGGAACAAATGAAGGCCATGGCTAAATGGACACATACATTTTCATATCCCTATCTTAGTTTTTATTCACCTGAAAGCTAGGAACAAAACTAAATAAATTCTACATCATTTGCAAACACATATTGTTTCTAATCTCAATTTTCAAAACAAATTCCAACACTACATTTCAACTAACTTCATAATGTTGTTTTTTTAAAAAAGAGAAAATAAACGGACGATGAAAAGAACCTATCCAGATATCATGACAATTCATTATAATGATGATACTTTTCTCCTTCAAATTGTGGATTCCATTATGTGTTACTCTGTCATGAATTGTGATAATGTTTTGAGTTTGATTTGATCAAGGCTTTCATTGCACACACTGACCGACGTTCTGTGTATGTGACATGTTATACTAACCAACTTGTACTTATAGATATCTCTTCTAATACTCAACAATATGTGAATGTATGTCAAGAATCAAGGCACTGTTTTTTTTCTCCCAAATGATATCATTTCAAGTTTGAAATCATAATATGGTTTATATTATTAATAAACACATCAATTGGACTAATATTCTATGCCCAAACTTCATGTTCTAAGATCCAAAGCATCATGGTTTTATTCCATGTCTACATTTTTCTCAGCATTCGCCCGTCCCTCTATTCCCCCTCCATCGGTTCTCATATCTAGCACGTTGTTACCGATATAGATATCTGATTTTCTTTTCATATTTTTCTCTATATATAAATGATGACATTTGAATATCTTCATCTTTGTATTCAACCTAAATTAAGTTGTCATTTGGGGCTTGGAAGTTTATCTGTGTGCGTTTTTTATCTTCCAATTTCACCATCACTGAATTTCACCATCACTGAATTTCACCATCACTGAATTTCACCATCACTGAATTTCACCTATATCTAGAATGGCTTGGCATGTTGTTATGAACATTTTCTTCTTGAATACCTTTAAAAGGACAGTGACCTTTAAAATGCCGAGAGAACAAAAGCGCCCACAGGTAAAACCTGGAACAAGAAGGGCCTGTGATCTACCTGCTTCGGTATTAAAAGACGATAGGAAATATTTCATGGCGGATTATCCTTTTACGTCAACTGTAACAAAATTTAAATAATCTTCACCTCAAAATAGAAAGACGCAAAGTGATTGTAGATGTGGATATCCTGATCCACGTCTTGATTTTTGAATATAATCCTGTCATCGTCAATGCCGGTAAAGGAGCTCCAGTGTAACCAGAGATGTGACTACAGCACATACCCATTGTCTGATGAATGTAGAGATGTATGTGGCTGTGAGAATAAGACTTTTGTACATACACACCCACCCCCACACACATACACACGCGCGCGCACACATACACACACACACACACACACACACACACACACACACACACACACACGCACACGAACACTGGAGTGCACAGCAATATAGATTTGAAATAAAGCGAAACTTCAGTGGACCTCTGCATTAACTCTGGCTTGGTGCTGTTATGATGATTTTGAAATTCACTGCTTCGAAACTGAACGGGAGAACGACAGAGTGATCTCTTTTTTCGATGACGAAACGAATATTTTGCTTCTACTTTTAAAATTATTATGAAAAACATACTGTGATGTTTCTGATTTTATCTATTTCTTTCTTCTGTTTTGGAATAGAATTTATTTCTTTTAAAAAAAATGAATAAAATAAAAATATAACTCGTGTTATCAACCATAGCCTTTTTTAAATTTACTGCATCATACATAGTTCATAATACCGTAATATGTAGGCTATAATATACAAGATATGTATAGTTATGCTCCTTCCATTTTTTCAACAGTTCGAGAATATCCAAACACATTAATAGTTTGTTTTTTCGTTGTGGTTTTTCCCTGGGGAAATAAACAAATTCAACGAAACTATGGCAACAAAACAATGACGGCAACCAAACAAAGCACACAAACCGGCAGTTACTAATTTTAGATTCGCTCCTAGTTGGTTGGTTGGTTGGTTGTGGCCAGTGCAATGCCATTTCTAACAGTTTAGGTCATGTTAAAGGCGTTTCTGTATAGACAAGTCAATGTGCTGCCGGGCCTCATAGAAAAAAGAGGGGCGCTCACTTGAATTTCTCACAGTCACTGTATACTGACACCGAGCCAACCAGTCTTAGCATTGTTTCTCTAACATCGAAAACTTGGCGGGACAGCTGTTTAAATGTCGATTTTATCGTCTTATGACGCGGCAGGGATTCGAACCTCCGACCTACCGGTTCTGAAGCGGACGCTCTACCGATTGAGCTACGAAGATTGCCTGATGCCTATAACACACCTAATTTTTAATGGATTAACTTGACTTGACTTCATTTACTTGGTTCCGTTTTCGAATCCCAATTACCCCGATGAAGGGACGCCTCGGGGGCCAATTTCATGACGCTAGGCCAAAGCTTTGTTCGAGACTATGTTCTAAATTTTGCTCGATTTCGGTACGGAGTGAATTGTTTTTAATTTTTGAGTTGTCAAAATATTCAAAGGGAGCCTAAATTGAGCTAAATCTAGAACTTAGCCTCGGACTAAAATCTAGTCTCGCGTCATGAAATCGGCCTCAGTTGCTTTGTGCGAATATGTCGAGTGAGTTGTTTCCACAATCTGTGGTTTTATATATATATATACATTTTTGATATCATAATTGCGAGTCTATGTCAGTGTTACCGGCTTTGAAGTATCTAAAATATTGTTTCTATTTTTTCAATCCAGCATTAATGCACGTGGATGGGTGTCATTGATCTTAAAGAAGGAAGTTTGTAGAATTCTATAGTAAGTATAAGCATTCTATATGTTTACGACACGCATTTAAAACTAAAACAAAAACACCACAGAGGCATTCAAAGTGATAAGGTGGGGAGCAAGCACTGGGAATCACAAGAGATGAGACAAACTTGAGAGAGTATGTAGTGCAGAAACGAGACAAAGCAGAAAAATGGAGAAAAAGAAAAAACTGTTATAAATCAAGAACACGTGAAGATCATTGGATATGTAGTATGAGAAAGAGGGGGTTTATTCATGGAAACATGGGCTTATATACCACATAAGGGGGATAACTAACATAACTTAGGGGCTTAACTCTAAGGTACAAAACAGGGGAATTATTCTAATATATCACATTCACACATAGTATTGTATAGTTATCTTTCATTCATTACAAAAACAGAAAAACATTTTCCAGAATGGGGTTCGAACCCGGGACCCAGCTACGGCACCCATCGCCTGGCCGGCAGTACGGACAGCGAGCTAACCACTTGAGCTATCCGCTACCATGAAGACATCTTGAACTTTAAGAACAAATAAGAGCTCAGGTCATTATCCCTTTCACTGCGAGGTCTGATTCTTACCCAACTGAATTATATGCAAAATCTTTAAAATGTACGTGTTGTTATAGTTATACCAAATAAATCCGATTTCAGTTCACTGAACAGGTACGTTTGGAGGATTTTGGCGGCCTTAGCAGTGAAAGGTTTAAGTGTCACTAAGTTCATGACGCCCTTTCTTGCTGCCCTTGTATCATTTGTTTTGGTCCAGTGAGGTAAAAAAAAAGAAGAAAACACCAGACAGGTGAAAGATCATAGGCTCATATTATATCTAAAGTATTACGGAATTGCCATTGTTAGTAAGTCAGTCATATCAAATATCAAATATCAATAAATGATTTATTGGTCAGTAATCCAGTGAGTCAGTGAGTGAGACCGTCCGCCCGTCAGTTATTCAGACATGCAGAGAGACAGATATATTTACCCGTTCACTGCTAAGAACAGTGCTATAAGAACAGGCAAGTTTTGAGGATTTTGGTGGCCTTAGCCGTAAAATGGTTAAGGTCCTGCTGTAAGGCGGTGTCCAGCCTTTGGAACATCCAATAACCCTGAAAGTATTTGAAACAATGTATGGTAACTGCTAGCACTTTACTCAACTGTTGATTGTGCTGAGTCATATCTAGCTGTAGCTCGAGCTTTTGGCATATGTCAGTTCACTGACATCTGATTTATCTGGTATAAGAACACGTACATTTGTAAGATTGTGCATATGATTGGGCTTGAATCAGACCTCGAAGTGAAAGGGTTAACCCTTGCAGCAGGATAGTGCAATTCGTTCAAACGTCTTGAGCTTCTGTGACATAAGAAATTGGCGCTTTTTGAATTATTGTTATAAATGTTTTATCTTCAAATACTGTAATAATTTTCATCACAATAATCAACATACCTATGACAGACGTTTCTGTTGTCCAAATTTCCTGTATTCATGTGTTTATACCGATACTACGCTCATGTCTGATATCATTCTGAAATGTTGTTTTCAAGTCTTTCCGTCTATATTATAAATCGACATTGCTCCATCATTTAAATAGAATCAAAGCCTTGACGTGCGGATCTGTCCCCCTTTCCGTCATTACGAAAGACATGAATAAGAGGAATCAATTATGCCATCATTTAAGCATACAGACTCAAGCAATCAGTTTGAATTCTCTTGCCTTTTGATAGTAAATAGCAGAAATGATAATAAAATGCATTTCAATTGCACTTTATGTCGAAACCTCAAAGTTGTTTTTATTTCTCCAAACCACCAGTGAACGTCGAAACAAGACAAGCGTCTGTTATGCGTGAAATAATTTGTTTTTGGCTGCAGTGACATTGCTGTATGGAAGGCAAGGTACCCATTACACTGCTGGGTCGACAGTGTTTTTTTCCAGTCCCGGAAAAAAATTGCCCTTAATTCATAATGTCTAAACTGAACGTCGGCATTTTGCTTTTCATGACGTTGGAACATGATATGCCGATTAAAAAACAACATGTTATTTTAACATATTATATAGAACTTCCAGAATATCAATGTTTAACTTTAAAGTGCATCACTGTAGTTAAGTAAATAGGAATATGTGTAACATACTTGTAATAATAATTTGAGGGTTTAAAATGATCAAATTAGTCAAACGTTTTCTTATCTTTTCAATAATTGTACAAATAAAACCAAACAACAACAACACCACGTAATTGTGGCGTTGATTAAAAGGAAAAGACATACTTTGTAAAACGAATGTGATAGCAATGGTTACCACGGAACAATAGTTGGGGTGGTGTAAGGTACAGCAGTGTTAGTCTAGTGCTAGCAGTAGCAGCAGTATTAGTAGAAGTAGTAGTAGTTGTGTTATTTGTGGTAATGGTAGTTGTAGTAGTTGTTGTTGTGGTAGTGGTGGTGGTAGTAGTAGTAGTAATAGTAATAGTAGTAGTAGTAGTAGTTGTTGTTGTTGTGGTGATGGTAGTAGTAGTAGCAGTAGCAGCATTAGTAGTAGTAGTAGTAGTAGCAGCAGTATTAGTTGGAATAGTAGTAGTAGTAGTAGTAGTAGTAATAGTAGTAGTAGGTGAAGAAGAAGAAAAAGAAGAAGAAGAAAAAGGAGGAGGAGTAGAACAAGAATAGAAGGAAGAGGAAAAAGAAAAAAAAGAAGAAGAAGAAGAAGAAGAAAAAGGAAAAGAAGAAGAAGAAAGGAGGAGGAGGAGGAGGAGGTGGAGGGAAAATGGAATAAGAGGAGGAGGAAGAGGAGGAGGAGGATGAAAAGGGAATAAGAGGAGGTAGAGAGCGATCTAAGGGAGTGGAAGAGGAGGACAAGTGGAGCTGTTTCAGAGACTAAGGCAGGTGTATGAAGACGGTTCTATAATGGAGTATCTGAGCAACATGCCAAAGACCACGAAGACATAGTGAAGTGGTCATTAGGTAAGAGGCAAATCGTGATGTGTGAATTGCCCCGGAATTGCTTCGGATACCTAAAGCTGTATTGGCGGCGAGTTGGGATGATGCTGAAGATAATGAGGATGATGATGATGGTGGTGGTGATGATGATGATTGCTTTATGGATAAGGTACTCCACATAGGAGACACGCTGTTAGTTTAAAAAAAATAGCCGGATGATTAGGGCAAAAGAGTAGGCCCACGTAACTGGTAGTTCCCCCATGGGGGTAATTGTGTGCTGGTACATACTTCATTAAGGTCGTGCGTCAGTCGTCATCGATTTCGAGAATCCCTGTGTAAATTGCGTGAAATTGTGTTTGGGGGGGGGGGGGCACTTAATGAAACATTCCGTATGAGAATATATTACTTTGTGAGCCCGTACCACGCAAGCAAAACGGACTGATTGCGCTGGACATCATTGTGACATGAACTGGGAGGGTTGAAATTACAAGCTCCATCCACCCCCACACATCTGAATGCAAATGTCACAACCTTAGTGTCCTGAAATGCAGAACACTAAGGTCACAACACAAATGTCACAACCTTAGTGTCCTGAAATGCAGAACACTAAGGTCGCAATACAGGAAAATATTGGCATTATTGCAAGCATGTTGATTTAACGCATTTGGTCCATACTATGACTACGGTAGCCCGTGTGAACAATGTTAGTATTGGTAATATCATTCTACTGCTCGTTTGTGAAGCTCTATATATGATTCATGGCCGGGGGACACTTCAAACATATGCCATCCGGTGCCATGCTGTAGATGGTGCTCGAATCACTGCGCGCGCCGTTGACGGTAGCAACATTGTACGGAGCCACAGTGTTGTTAAACCTCTGCCTCTTGCGGCACCTACAGGCCCGCTTGAAAGACAGACAAATCTGCTTGTTGAGAACGCCGTAGATGAAACAGTTGGTGAAGTTGTTTATGTATGACAGCAGCTGTGGACGAAACAAGGGAGAGGAAGAAATGGAAAATATCGTTAATCAATCTATAAAAAAAAAGATTCCGCGCCGTTGTGTCTGTTACTGACATGGTGGTATTTATAGAATCATAGCATCACATATCTCGAATGGTACGTCATGAAACATATCATGACCGGAAGGACAATACTTAATTTCTGCCTGTCAAAAGCAAATTCAGTTCCGCCATTACCACCACCACCATCACCACAACAACCACCACCACCACAGCAACGAGCACTACCACCAAAGCCACCACCACCATCACCACAACCACCACCACCACTATAACCACAACCAACACCACCACCACAACCACCATCACCACAACCAC
>JAUEKZ010205631.1:0-10843 GCA_031471865.1 Melibe leonina
TACATGCGTACGATGAACGAAAATGCGTACGAATACGCATTTTTTGCGTACGGTTGGCAGCACTGAGTAGGTACTTGATAGAAAATATTCTAGAGCCTCCTACTGGCTGGAGCTTATCCCAGTTTCTTCAACATGACTCAACACCTCCATTGAGAGAAAAAAACAAGAGACATGAAACAGACATAAAAATGGCAAAGAATAAATAGTGACCTGAAGATGATCCATAGTCACTTTCCGGATGCTCAATACGCTGAATTCCAGCCTGAATCCACTTGGCGTACAAGTCATCCAAGAACTCATAGTCAAACGTAACTTCGTAGTCCAGGCGTTCAGGATTCTTCTCGGCACCATAGGAGACGCAGCGGTCAAACACTCTCTCTGCCACGTCTGAAAGGGAGGAGGGAAGATGTTGGCTTCAAAACTACGGCCAAAAATTCACCCTATCCACAGTTAAAACCCCTGTTTTGTTCTGCCACATTTAATCTCAATGACAACAGAAAAAGGTTTGCATACAAAATTTACATATTATAAAACTGCTTTATTTCAAAAATAATACTTAGCGTTTAGGTCCAACAGTTATATAGAAAAGTGTTTTATTTTGTCCTTTCTTCATCACTGTATGCACTGAGTAACATTTAAAAGTCTTGCGTTAATTCCCTCTAGTGTCAATAAAGAATAGTTTATCCGATCTTGAGACAATACTAAAAGGATAAGTGTCATTTCTTACACTATTTTTTGTCTAGCCAATCATACATAACACATATATACAATCACACCCAACACAGGCACTGATAATAAAGTCCATGCTAGTGGAAATATGATCCTCTAAAAAATGTTTGATCTGAAATAATTATAATCCGCAGCATTTCAGATTAAGCAATGGGATGTTTATTTGAACGGAGGCTTGAATAGCGAGCATAAGTCACAACATGTTTATAGGGGCTTTACAAAGTTTGTTCAAATTTACCATACAGGTCCATGGATTTTTACAACATTGGATGATAATAAGACAAAAGATTTCTCTCAAAGAGATGATCAAAAAGCACCCCGGTAAAACAATTGAGAAAGAACGTCATGCAATCTTACCTGGCATCTTCTTAATCAGCTTCCTGATGGGTGTCTCTATGTGGCCCGTCACAGAGTCTTTGGTGGCGTTACGCATCGCATCCCTCCATACATTCGAATTGATGATGACCAAGGCCACATCACTGTCACCAATGCAAACAAACACATTTTTTCATCGTCAAGGCATACGAGTTGAAATAGCGAGTAATTTAGAACCTACTTGCCAATACACCTGGAGCTTATCCAAGTTCTTGTAGCTTGTATCTAACAAATAACAACTACTGTCACCCTCTGGGAGAGCTCTGATCAATTGCAAATCATTTTCCAAACTAACCTGGTGGATGGATACCATTTTAATATCTGGGCTGGGCCAGGTGAGGCAATTGGAGTAGATCTCTTTGCCCAAGGAAAACCGAAGGCCACTAGTAGGAATATAAACCCAGTCCCCCTGGGCTATATGCTACATCCCTATTGAGCCTGAGCCAATCACAAACCAAGCACAAGTTATGTGTACATACGCATGAGCATTCTCGATGGCCCTGTCCAGACAGTTCTTCCCCTCATCATCTCCCAGGGTCACATCAGCATCCCACTCTAGGAGGAGCTCCACCACCCCTGCATGACCCGAGCTGGAGGCCAGATGGAGGGGTGTGGTCTGCAAGAAATGGTGAAGAAGGGAGTAGGGGGGAGTGGCAAGGAGGGAAGGTGGAGAGGAAAGTGGCAACGAGGGAATGGAGGGAGAGGCAAAGAAGGAGGGGGGGGGGGAGGCAAAGAAGGAAGGGGGTGGGGGAGGCAAAGAGGGGAGGGAGGGGAGAGGAGAAAGGGGAGGGAAGAGAAGAAGAAAATTAGAATAAATGTAAAAGGTATCAATACAATAGTACAACTTGGATTGTTGAAGAAATGCACCGTCCTGTCACTGTCCTTACAATACTTGACAGACTCCTTAAGCAGATTGAATGACCTTAAAAACGACAATGTCAGTGAGTATATTGCGGCGCTGCACTGCGGCAATCACCTGAAAGTCTTTTTTTGTTGTTTAAACAGGCCATGAGGACAAATTTCCCCTTCAGGATAAATAAAGAGAATTTTCTATTCCCCTTTTTTTTTCTCTCCACAAGATGCCCTAATCACTAATTACAGATACCAACACCCCTACGTGTCTACGTCTCCGGCCTTACCTTGTTTTTATCCGTGGGGTCGACTGGCGCATCCTCCTCCAGCAACACTGAGCAGGTTTTGACCCATCCCTTCGAGGCAGCCAGATCCAGGGGTGTCCACTGGTTATAGTTTCTGCAATACACAGTGTATTGGTTGGTTGATGTCTACCAAATATCATTTTTTCTAACGCAATATAAGTCATAACAAAAGCAGAGCTCTCTGTACATGTTAACATGCTGCCACACAGAGATAAACGGAGGGCTCATTTGAATATCTCACCCAGTCACAGTATACTGACATCAGGCTAACTAGTCTTAGCAATGTTCACTGCCTTGCGAGACAGAGGAGGTCTGATTATAATCCCAATTGTAATATGCAAAATTATGAAAATGTATGTGTTCTTATACCAGAAAATCAGATATATGTAAGTTCACTGAAATCTGATTTATCCAGTATAAGAACATGCAAATGTTGATGATTTTGGTGTCCTCAGCATTGAAACGGTTAACATCTTATGTATGCTGTGGCCGAGGTTTGAACCACCACCCTACCAGTTCCATTTTGCCTATTGAGCTACGGAGCTGGTCCAACACACAGTACATGCCTTTAGTAGGCATTGCAGCCAAAAGCACACACATACAATATTTTAAGAATAACTCAACCGAGGTTTAAACAACTGACCTATCAGTTCAAAGGCGAAAGTACATGAAAACTTACCTGGCCGACACATCAGCTCCGAGTTCCAGCAACACCCTGGCCACCTTGTTGTGTCCGTACTGTGCTGCCAGGTGGAGGGCCGTGTTGGAACCATCATCCTCATCGTTGATGATGCTCTTGTCCTGGTTGATCAACTCCCGTACAATGCTGGACGTCGTCACCACAGCAACAAAGGGGAAAGTGAGGAGAGGCAAGATGTTAACAATAATCATTACTGTACTGCTGATAATAAAAACGATGATTATTATAAAAATCATACAAATACAATATTGATGATAAGAGTGATTTTTGTAATAATAAACATAACCCCAATAATAGTAATCGTAATATTGACTATAATACTACAAAATAATAGATTGCTAATATACGGCCATATATCATACAAACATGACTGACCTCTTTGCAATGCTTTTGACATCATTTTCATTGCAATAAAACGATTTATACAAAAACATGACAAGTGAAATAAAATTTTAAAATCTGAAACATATCCATTCACCAATGTTCATCTCACAGACAAAAAAACAAACCATTAATAAACGAAAACGATGTAACAGTTGCAAGTACTGATTCAGACAATGGTTCTTACTTGGTGCGTCCAAACTTGGCCGCCAAGTGGAGAGCGGTCTGCTCTTCCTCATTCTTGCCATCCAGCGTGGCTCCTTCCTTGAGCAGCAGCTGAAAGATCAAATGAAAACACAGATGCTTAATTACAGCCCAGTGCATTAACAATAATGACAGACTCGACCACTACGTAATAATTATAACAATAATAATTCATTCATATCGCCCCCATCTTGCAATTGAAGAGTGCTAAGGGCGGCTAATAAAGATTTTTATAAAACAAGAAGTTCATATTTTCTTTTCCTCCCAATAATACATCTTGCAGAGTCAGGACCAAGCTAGCTCTATGTCTGGTTACAAATGGAGAAACTCTTGATCGAGACAAAAGCAAGCATGTTATCAGCCTATTGTGCCACAAACCAATCTATGATTATTTTTTTTTTAATTAAAAAATTTTTTTAAAAATTAATAATCCCAGAATGACCTACCCTGACGATACCCAGATATCCTTCCTGTGCTGCGATGTGTAATGCTCCATTGTCGTAGGCATCTCCGTCATTGATTAGCCGCTTCACTTGAGGGTAAGAGAGCAGTTTCTGCAGCAGGACACAACACAGATGCAACACGTTTGAAGACATTCTCGACACACTCGATAATAATTCATCAATAGATTTCTAAAATCCTCAATTAGGCTAGGATGGGAGTGATGATCAAAGGGGGGATTACACAATTATTTAAAGCAATTACCTCACTTCACACCCAGTTTACAAATGAGCCGGTGTGAAATTTATGCATTACAATCAATAGATCACAAATTTAAATTACCACTCTTTTGTGCAAAAAGCCAATAAATGTATTAGCGTATTATCATTAATGCGTCAGCCCGATGGTTTAGCTCGTTCCATGACTGACAATGGATCAGCTCTGAATCCTTGTGCCATTTAGCCAGATATCTATGATCTATGGTCTTATCAGTGAGAGAAAGATTTTCTTTTTGTTTTGTTTGGTAGGGTCTTCCTGTCATGCAGCAGGAACTGGGAAAGAAATAGCAGCCTGTCGTATACACTCTGTCGTATACCTTGTACAATCAGGACTGTATTCCTCATAACTGACACTCTAAAGTTTGAAAATGGTCTCTCTTTACGTTACTCTGATAAGGGCAATGCTATTTTGCTTTCTATGTTTATTTACTCTCCTTCATTAATGTTCTTATGTGGAGGAAGGGCCATTTGCCTGAAATGTCCAGTTTTGTCTTTACCTCTGTTTTCTCAGAAACTTAAAAATTTTCAAACTTTTTTGCCTTTATGTTACTGTGTATTACATCATTACTATGATTATTATGAAACGCATTGAGAATTACGTAATTTTGAAAATACCCTATACAAATGTTATCTTTTATCATTCTTATAATTTGACAACCAACCAGCATAGCTCGACACTTACAGACACAGTTTCCACTTTGTTTTCCTCTGCAGCCAGATACACGGCAGACTTCTCATACTTGTCGGTGCATGTGAAGTCTGCCCCTTTCTGCAGCAGCAGCTCCACCATCTCAGAGTTCCCGTAGCTGGCGGCCAGGAGCAGTGGCGTGTAGTTGTCCTTGTCGCGGCGATTGATACGTGCGCCTCTAATAAACACAATAGAAATAATCATTACAACTAACATACATTACATTAATTTGATGGTATATATATAAATATATGTTTATTGATATATACATAAACCGCCTCGGTACGTTTCACCAAGCGTCATAGGAACCTCTGTGAGCATAAAACAAGAAAAACAAATTCAGTAAAAAATATTCATTTCATTGTCTTCATTTCTTATCTCCACTGCCTATTATTCTATAATTGGCTTCAATAATGAGAGATGCAGCCAACTTACCTGTCAACCAGGAACTTTGCTACCTCCACATGATTGAGAGTGGCAGCACGATGCAGTGCCGTGGCCTGCTCATCATTGACGGCATCGATACGAGCGTGGTTCTCCACCAGCAGACGCACAATGTCCTTGTTGCCGCATAGGGCTGCCAGATGGATCGGGTACATGAAGTGCTTCCTCGGCTTGTTTACCTCCGCCCCTGGGTTGGACAAATCAAGATGGAGCAATGTAGGCAATAATATATCAGAACATGGCTGATTCAATACATGTTCCCATAATTCACAGCACAAGGCAAAGGCAGCTGCTAACATGCTGATTTTCACATCTTTAAGTCTGATGCAGGCTTTGGTTCAAACCTGATCCCCTGCTTGTTTTTGTCTTGATACAATTTCTTTTTTTTTTTTCTCTTAACTCTATGATTGGTCATGTTTGGATGCAGGGATGATCACATATCCAAATGCTCCATTTGTAAGCAGACATAGAACTAGGCCTTCACACTGATGGTGCCATATTAACCCTTTCACTGCTAAGGACACAAAATATTCAACTTTTGGCATTTGTAAGTTCACTGAAATCTGATTTATCTGGTATAACAACACGCCAATTTTCAAGTTTTGCAAGTATCAGTTGGGTTAGAATTAGACCTCGCTGTGAAAGTGTTAAGGGATGGAAAACAAAAATACATTAGCACTTTGCGTGTGTTATAGTACTTTATGTTATCATCATCATCCTCCTCATCATGTCTTACTTTTCTCCAGCAGTAGCTGAGCCACCTTGTAGTGACCGTTTTCCACTGCATGATGCAGGCACGTGCTCAGCTCAATGTCCGTAGCCGTCACCATCTGGTCACAAAATGGAGAAATGTTTGTTAATTTAATGAGTTGATTGCGAAACATTGAGTAATTGATAGCATAACTTGAAGTTCCTCTCTGAAATAGGACCTCGCTTCAACCCAATGCAGTTCACTAAATTAATACTCATAACAGATCAACACACACACTATCTTGACAGCATAACTAGCCATTCCTCTCTGAAATAGGACCTCGCTTCCATCCATTGCAGTTCACTAAAATACTCATTGCAGATCAACGCACACAATCTGTGTTTGTAGTCTTGTGGTTACAGTAAACAGGGTCCTATTCTACGGCATATACAGCCTATTATTAGATGCCTCAGTTGAATGAGGTATTCTGCTGTCTCTTACTTTGGATAAATAAAATAAATTTCTAGTGCAAGAAAAGGGATTTTTAGTTAATATGAAAATAAAAAACCTAAAAAATTTAAAAGATATTGAATAAATATGCTGATATAATATGAAAGCATGAATCCGCTAACATTGGATAAAATGACCCAAAACACAGGCAATATCTGACATGCCATTATTATTCTTTCTTATAATTATCATCATTTTAATTCTATGATATATTAATATTATCAATACCATCAACATTACCAAATATCAATATCAATAATACTATTACTGTTTATACATTTTCTTTTTCTACCATGATGCAACCAAATGACTCAATGCACCTGATAAAACGAACATGAGTTATAATCAAACTACCAAAAAGGAGGCAAATAGTGCATATTTATAGAGACAAACAAGGAAAACAAAAGAACGAAATAAGAGGTAAAGAGGAGAAAATGTCACCAAAAAGGAGGAATTCCTTCCTTTTGAAAGAAAATTGTCATCACTGATAAATGAAGACACTAAGATGGCCATGACAAATGCTACAGTCTTCACAACTGCACAGTTCACGGCAAGCATCCTTCTGGACTGCGAGGCCTTATCATCATCATTATCATCATCTAATCACTTACCTCAGACAGCGTGACCCAGGCTTCTTTGCTCCTGGCGCCAAACTCAAAAAGAAGCTGGACCAAGTCGATGTTGCCCTCGGTGGCGGCCAGGTGGAGAGGGGTGGACAGTTCCTTGTCGCGGCACATGAGGTTGGCCCCAGCGTCCAGCAACATGCGGGCAATCTCCACCTGGTTGTGGATGGCGGCCACGTGAAGTGGAGTCAGGCCCTGGTTGTCTTCGTACTGTCGTTGCAAATAGAGCATGATGGAAAAAAAGAAGATGTCAGTCATGCTAACGGAACAGAAAAAAGATGGAAATGAATCGGTGTCTCCACAAAAATCCTTCCACACCTTGCAGATGTTCTCACAGATTTCATTAAGGAACTATCAATTAGTTCATAAATGACATCTTTCCTTATTTTATCTACAGAAAATGTATATCTTGTCATCAGCACATATTTTGATATCCTTGACCTTGCTAACCGGACTACTAAAACTCCTATTTGACTTCATTGCGTACATTACAGTTTGAAAGCACATCTTTCATAAAGGATAAAGCTCTCCTCACATGAGGTCAATGGTTCATGTTTCAAAAGTGTGGATCCGCAGAAGATTAGCATCACCGAGTTGTACTAGGTTAGGAGGCATGGTGGCCAAAATGGTAGCGGCACAACACAGAATCCGCAAGAACCAAGTTAGATTCTTACCAGCGGCACTTAAATTTTTTCTGAGGCAAGCAATTTGCTCTTATTGCCCCACTCTGCCAAAGTGTTAAATAAGTAAGAGCATTATCAACAATAAAATTTAAATCATTGCCAAAGAAGAAACAATGGGCAGTTAAATCATTGCACAGCAAACGCAACCAAACAGTTCACGTCCCCTTAAAATTTCGTAATCTCCTTAAGGCCTTGGGCAAAAGATTTACCACACATTGCTCACTCTTACAACACGGATGATTCCTGTTAGAATCAAGCTGGAGCTCATTGAATAATCTAGTCCATTCTTCGCCTCACATTCTTATCTGGGTAGACAGGAAGGATATGAAAAAAAATTTATTGCTACCACAAGGATTTGAATATGCAAGGATTCAGACCTGAGCAAAAAAAAAAAACAGGTCTTACCCCAACTTGAATGTCGGGACAAGAGAGGAGGTCCCTGCAAGCAACTTCATTTCCCCTCATGGCAGAAAAGTGTAAGGCCGTCTGCCCGTAGATGTCACAACCATTGCAGTTAGCTCCCTTGAAGACCAGGTACTTGATGAGGCTGTCATCTTTGTCATCCTCAAGTTTTTCGCCGATCAGTGCAGGAATGCCATTAGCTCCTAACTGCTCAGATAGATGGATGCAAAATAAAAGAGGATAAATAAGTCAAAACAGACACGAAAATAACCTTTATAAAAAATATTTCTTCATGTTGACGATAAGTCTCACCTCGGATGAAATACCTGCACAATTAAAAGATTACAACCCTATATTATTGTGATAGATATACACACAAGTCTAGTTCAAAGTTCATTGTCACCCTAAACTGTAATAAACAATCCTCCCAACTCATTAATCCTTCAAAACCTTCATCAGTGAATGAAAAACCATTTCACAGGCACAAACCCGTCTACAATAACTTATAAAGAAAAAAAGAAAAACAAAGACAAAAGAAAAAAAAGAGAATGTCTTAAAACCTCCTTAAATGTACACATTTCATCTCACACTTTTTACAAACACAATTGAAAGAGGCCAAACAGCATTCCTATTCATCAGCCCATTGAGCCTTTCTATTTCAAATCACAGATGTAATTGACTAAAGATTTTTTTTTTTTTTAAAGGCTCTGAATTTACTTTGGTAAGATTAACATCATAATGCGCCAAAATAATCAGAATCAGCCATTGTTGATTGACTTAAAGTTTGCACCATGACCAGAGTTAAATGTATGATCAATTTTATCATACTATGTTAACACTTTCAATGCTAAAGACACCAAAACCTTCAAGACTTGTCTCTTCTCATACCAAATAAATTAGGCTTTTGGCAAATGTCAGTTTATTGAAATCTGATTTATCTGGTATAAGATCATTTACATTTTCAAGATTTTGTAAATTTCAGCTGGATTAGAAAATTAGAGCTCGCTGTGAAAGTGTTAACTTTGGTCGTGTTGTAAACTTGAAATTAAGGCAACTTTTTTTTCGCTTTAGTACAAAATTGTAATTTTCTCTGCCACATCAAAATAGTGAATGATGAAAGGGTGAACAACCATATTATTATTCAATTCTTTTTCAATTACTAAGTTTCTTTAGGGTTTTAAAGAATATAAGATTTTTGTTTAAACAGTTTCTATATGAGATGACAGCTCTGAAGAAATAACACTTGATACTGGACTTGTGGTTGTTTTTTTTTAATCTGCTGAAAACGGCATTCAAGTTGGAAGTACAAGGAGCAAAAAAAATGCATCCTTTATTTTTTTCTTAACCCACTATCAAGGACTACAAGTCCTTGCCCACCATCTAATACCAATGAAAGAAAAAAAAGAATTCTATAAAACAGGAAAACCAATACCAAGTGATTTCTTTTTGTTTACCAGAGGTTTTATATCATACATCAATGAATAACATAAGAGAAATGTTTTTTTCTAGCCTTTATATAAATCTTTACTTAAATGGAAAAATGATACTCAACGTGAACTTGCAGCCGACAAGCTGATTCCTTTATTACACTCACTAGGTGCTGTTCAGCAAGAACGTGTAAGGGACATTTATGTGCACAGAGGTTGAGTTTGGTAACAATAAGTTGATAACACGTTAAACTATGGTGCTCTAACTATAAAAATTTGCTAGCAACAAAATACCATAAGATGCTAGTTTTTAGTAAAATAGCTAGTATTGTACCTTCCAAAATTATCATGAAATGTGTGCTGATTGTCATTATGTCTCCTTTTCATGACAGTTTTTGGGGCTTTCAGATCAAAATATTTCAAAAACATATTTCAAAGAAAAGGTGTGAAATTATATGAATGATTTTGTTAATTATGCTTTACTTTACATTTTCAGGCTAAATTGCTAAATATTTCATAACATGAAAATTGTAAAGTTGAGATATTTTATAACACACAACTAAAAAGCAACAAGTGTGACCACGCACAAGAGACACACACAAGACCTAAGAAGTCTATAACAGATATGATTGAAAAAGACAGACGATTTGTTTTTTTCAGAGAGAAGAAAACATCTATAAAAGAATGAAAGGATAAATAAATAACATTTATGTATCAGTGATTTATCCAAAATATACAAAATGCAAACTTTGACGAAACACAATTTTAAAAAATCAAACAAACTACACAACAGTGAAAAACCATACACGTTTTTTATAAAACTATTAAGGAGTGATTTTAGTTTTTAAATTTTTAATAAACACCCAAGCCACACTGCCACAACCTCTCTCTTATGAAATCTTGATTCAGGCTTTTCTTGCAGATATAAACATCTTTATTTCCCTGTAAAAACTAGCAAAACCTCTTTAAAGATCTGGAAATAAATTAGTTCACTCGTGCATTTGGTATTAATACTCATGACTTTGTAATTCAAACAAGGCAAAAATTAGCCATCACACAGTGTTCAAGAACCTTTCCGATCTGGGCCTTTTTAATAGCTGAAAGAGCAGG
>JAUEKZ010205642.1:0-10841 GCA_031471865.1 Melibe leonina
AACTTTATTGATCCCTCAACGGGGAAATTATTTTACAATGTTACATACAGACAAAGGGATGCGCCATAAGACAGGAAACAATAAAATGAATAGGCGTGCGTGCGTGCGCGAGCGAGTGTTTGCGTCTGTTTTGTTCATAAACATAATGGACAATTTGGCTTTGTTTCTTGATAGTTTTCGGACGCTTTCAACTGCTTTGGTCATATAAGCACCCAGGGGTAACTAAGATGATAGGCTACGGTATAACAACAGGCCTGTTCGGATACAAATCCTAAATATAATATACTACAAACTACAAACCCCATTACAGCGTCGCTGAAAAAATAGTGGATATTATAGTAGAATTACAGACACCTACTATTGGCTGTGTTGTTTTCTTTTTTTCATGAAGGTATGTACAAACAAACATCTCTCTCTCTCTCTCTCTCCCCCTCTCTCTCTCCCCCTCTCTCTCTCCCTTTAACAGACACATAAACACACAATCCCATCATCAGCAGCAGCAGTCTTCACCTTCAACGTAAGGTGAGGAAGAAATATAGAGCCATTACGAGAGTAAAACCAGGGATAGATAGACTGTATGCGGTGAGGCAAAATACAATAACCACACTGCACAAACACACAGAAAGGTGTTGTGGTGTTATTGGGAGGGGGCGGGGAGTTGAGCACTACTCATTTAGTTACGGGCATGTTGTCATTATGACGTCAAACGCATACAGCCTATATCTTGTAAAGAGTGGGGATCGAACCTTTATTTCCCTGTTATGGTCAGGTAACAACGCCTGGCCACCGACAGAAGGAGTCCCCTGGGCCGAGCGCTACCACCACTCGGTAATGTTCACATCTAATTCTGATGCTGACAACAAATAACGCCATGTTTCTTGGTACCCTGCATGGAAAGCACTGTGACAACACGGACAACAACAATACAAAGTGAAAAAAATGAAGTCAAGTTGTTTAACCCTTTCACTCGTAAAGGTCATTTCTCAAACTACAAACTAATGACATCGAAACCTTTAAAAAATTGCCGTTTCTATAACTACATAAATAAGATTTCCGTGGACTGTGTACTGACATATTATGCCAAACGCATGAAAATTAGAACACGGGAATGTTGACTATTTTGTCTATTCTGTTTGGTAAGAATCGGACCTCGCTGGGAATGGGTTAACACTAACACTCATTGAGCACTGAACCGACGTGGATTATAAGACAACAGTAGTCACGAGGCAAATTACGACTTGCTGAATAGCGGAGAATGAGGCAAAAATTAAGAACAGCTAGACTACATCTACTAATATACTTGGACTTATCGATATACGGTATCTGGTTAGCAACAAACCTAGACTTTTCTGTATTCCACCCTGATCCTGCAGAGCCCAATCAGAGTCAGAGACCTTTTTTCTTTTCTTCTTTTTTTTTATGGATCGAAAACGAACGGCTTGCTTTTGATTAGTATAGTGTGGTAGTGTGATGTGTTGGCAGTCTTCCGTGACACGATAACGGGTGGGGAATTCATGACACACATTGATCTGAAAGCATAACACGGCAAGAGAGTTTAAGAGATAGAATATGGGGAAGGAGAGAGAGAGAGAGACGAAAGAGGAGCAAGCGTACTAACGTGTGAGTGTGTATTTTGTCTTAACTTTATAACCCAGCTTCCAAGTAAACGTATTTTTTCAACGCATTTTCTTTTTATGTATCTGCCAACGAATAATTATTTCATCCAGCACAGACAACATTAAAGGTCAAGTGGTTTTCAACTTAGATTGTTGCCTATGATAATTATTTCACACGCCTCACGTTATATGATCAAATACAGGTTCCGACACTGTCGGATATGTAGATGGAATGTTGAGAAAATAATAAACTCACCTGTTGCTGATTTTACTTGAGAATTGATTTCTTACCACGCTTGTTTCCTTTGCTCTCTGTTTTTAAAGTCCTCATACGTGGGGTCCCAAATAATGGGATATCCCCTCACTGACTCAATTATATACTTTTTGTAATCGTCCATTCTTGAATATAAAAAAAAGGCAGAGGACAAGTTTACTAAGCATAGTAACACGGGCGTGACAAGACGCACTGAAAGAATGAAAATGCTCGTTCTTACCGACACGCTACTACATACGTGACGGCGTGTCTAGCATGACGCAACACCTTATGTGAGGAGCGCAGTTAAAATCATAGTCACCATTTCGGCGATACATATGACCCGTGTCTAGTCAAGCATGCGGCGTGTTGAGTGACGCTTTATGTGAGGTGGGCCTAAAGCTGAGCACAGAAAGAACGCTTGCTCGCGATTAAAGCAAGCAGAAAATCGCAAGGACTTGTAAAAAATGCGAGTATTGACTTTAGGGGGCACAGAGAGAGAGAGAGAACTTGCGATTTGTGCTTGCGTGCTGAGGCATCGTGTTTTTGGAAGCAACACAATAAGTAGACACCAGTAGGCCCTAACATGATGGATTCTGACGAGGAACTGTTATTACTTGACTGACAATGTTTTGCCCAAAGTCATAATTGGCGGAAAGCGTAAAAAAGTTGGCGTTCACGAAATAAATAAGAAACGAAGATTGGAAGGGAGTATCATCATAATTTGTTCCCTCAACTAAAAGAAAGTCCCAGTCGTTTTCATTCCTATTCAAGAATAGTTTTACAAGGTATTGCTGATGTCAGTGAATGTTGTAAACTGATATGGTGAAAGTACACACTAGGCGTGTTGTCATCTGTCTGTCTAGATTCTAGGCCTAGAGTCTGGCCCCGGCCTTGACCCTTGACTCCTAGACAGACTGACGACAACACACCTTCCCGCTTGCAGCGCAATAAAGAATCAAAATTTCATTCTTGACGCTTTACATGCGCCGCATGAAATTGCAAGCTCAAAAAAGCGAGCGTCCTTTCTGTGCGGTGAATAATAAATTAAAACACAATTCCTGCGACCAGTCCTAAAGCGCTCGCTTCTATCGCGAGCTAGCGTTCTTTCTGTGCTCAGCTTAAGATAGTCTTCTTGTACAAACCCGCTTTCGGACTTCGGATGACATCCACAGAATGAACACGGTGTGACATTGAAAGTCAGGTCCACTTTGACTTAATTGCGCAATCCTCCTATAATGAAAAGTGCTACTAAAATCGCGTTTTCTACTTAATTATGTGCAGAGGTCTTTTGTTATTGTTCTTGTAGTTGCTTTAAAAAAAATTATATCTCAAATTCGATGTTTGTTTTAATATTAACAACAGTTGAATAATACCACACTTCTCTTATGTGAACCTCAAACATGTCCCGAAATATCAGAAGCTCCAAATCAAAATTGGGGAAACGCAATACCGTTTTAACCCTTTCACAGTGGGGTCTGATTCTAACCAATCAGAATATGCTAAATCTTCAAAATCTGCCAGTTCCTATACTAGTTAATCAGATTTCAGTGAACATATATTATGCCAAAAGCCTGAAATTTAGACTTTTGGTACATATCAGTTCACTAAAATCTGATCCATCTGTAATAAGAAAATGTTAATTTTGAAGAATTTGCATAATATTCTGTTTGTTAGAATCAGAGCCTGTTGTGAAAGGGTTTAATCCCTCGTGAATTGGATGTTCTAAAGAAAATAAAACTATTTCAGCGACAATATGTCTTTATCATAATGGAAGTCTGATGAGGAATTAACAATGAAGCGATTGAGAGAAATACATTTGTCTACAGCAAGCGTAACTGTAAATAGGCAAGTACACATTCACCACGCCACTCAAAAGTTCTCGACATACTCATTCAGGTGTTTTCATTCCCTCCCCCTCTCTATCTCTCTTACTCTTATATAGATATATATCTCTCTCTATCTCTCCCTGCCTTTATCTCTCATTGCCTCTCTCTCCCCTTTTCGATCTTTCTATCTCTCTTAGCAAAAACAAAACAAAAAAGAAAGAAGGTAATTGTAGGTGTTCTATATTTTTTAACTTCATTGCCCATTACATGACATCCAAAAATGAGTCAAAATAAGAATAAATATGATAAAGAAAACGGAGTTTCAAAACTCCTTAAGCTACACAGAGCTTCTTTTGATGTCGATTTTAGTAATGTTTCAATACAAAACAGAGACGAAAGTAGGAAAACGCGTTCAATAAACTTTCGGCAGACAATTAATTTATTCAGCACTTCCTCGCCCGTAATAAAAACAAAGAAGATATGGTGGCAAAAAAATCAACGAGAGATTCCCTCACTTCAAAGAGAGATTCACTCACTTCAACGAGAGACTCAGTCATGTCACTAGACTACGACTCAATTCAAAGCAAATGTCGGTTCAGTCTTAAAACACAAACTAATAACTCAGTAATTTGATATAAAACAATAAAAAGACGAGGGTGTTGCATATTCTATGGAATTTGTTTTTGGCATATTGATTGTTTAAACAACGATGTTCTTGGTATTGGTTTTTGGTGAACACAGAAATCACAATTACAACAAAGAATAGTACAATACAAAATAAAATGGACATATTTTTATCAGTATACCCACCATTTCTAGCCCTGAGCATGTGTGTCCATTGTCAGGGTTGTCGTGGCACAAGTAAACATACATCAAGCACTGTGGTCAGCTTTTCACTCCTAGCGGCAACACAGAGAATCCACTGCGTGACGCGCAAAGCAAACCTCTCTCTCTCTCACACACACACACACACACTCTCTCTCCTCTCTCACACACACACACACACACACTGAATCAATCAAAGTAAACACAGAAGCAGGAGCAACATTTCCACAGCACTTTTTTTCTTGAGGGGAAAATAACACGAGTATTATCCAGGTATACTTGTAGACAGCTTTCTCATCAAGGAACCATCCGGATGAGGGAAAACACGACTCACTCAAATTTCCCTGGCACGAGAATAAGGTACCAAAGACAACGAAAACCAAACTCGCTTGCTGAATAATAATAATAACTCCTGCAGGCTACGAGTCAGCCCTTATGACACGCTCGATTGCTGGGTGTCTTACCAGAACGAATATTCATTTTCATGTCGTTGTCGTTCTCTTATCGAGAAATGACGACACTCCCACTCCCACACTATCCAACCGACAACTTACCGATTAGGGATAGCGACCTAAAAGTACCGTTTCATCGATCCAAGGGCATACACTATGCTGTTACACACGAGCTCAGCGAGAGAGCGAGGGAGATAAAGAGTGTGTGTATGAGAGCGTGAGAGAGAGGGCAAGATGATGGAAGCTAGATAAAGCTAGAGAGAGCGAGAGATAGGAAAAGATAGAGAGAGAGAAACAGAGAGATAGATGGGGAGAGAGTGTGTATCTACTTGACAAAGTTTATCTATTGGCTTATACTACGATAGCAGAGGAAGAGAGAGAAAGAGAGAGAGAGAGAGAGAGAGAGAGAGATGGGGGTGTAACAATATCAAGTTATCTTACTTAACATGACTTATAGTAGTACGAATAATGTTATCATAATGTTCAACTTGAGAAAGGACACGGTTTGACAGTAGAGATGCTGCCAGGAAATAATTCAATACCAAAAAAAAGACTTATAATCATTTACATCATTGTCTGAAATCTACGCCTAGGATCATGCTAGGGATTCGATTAATGTCAAACCCACCTGATTATAAGCAACTTTCTAGGGGATTTTTTTTAAACAAACAAAAACTGACCGGCTGATTAACTCCTACTAAATTGCCTCCGTGTGACGGGGTACATGACCGAAATGCTGTGACAAGGCAATCAGGCTGAGATGTTTAATCTACCTCCATCTAATATTATTAGCCATCTTCATTCCCTCTTTCCTAGCACTAAATGATTATGGAACAGCTTGCCTACAACAGCAAAGCTCATGATTAAAAATACAAATAATAATAGTAAGGTGGGGACCAAGCTCTAGAAATTACAAGAAATTAGTCCAATTTGAAATAATATGCAGTACAAAGACGAAACAAAGCCAAAAAAAGAAGAAAGAAATGGAAAAACAGAAAATGGACCTGAGCGGGTTCGAACCCGGAACCCTGCCACGGCACCCATCGCCTACCGCCTGACATACAGCACGAGACTATGAGCTTACTTTACCAACTGAACCATCCGCCTAAAAAACGCTTATTGTTGGTGATGATGATGAAGATGGCAGACAATAAGAAATACGAAGACGAACCCAAAAGAAAACGAAATAGAGCATATCATGTCTCAAACACAAATTCACACACACACACACACACACACACACACACACATACACACACACCTCAATTCTTAACGGTATGAGAGCAACAACTTCATTTTATAGTCATTTTGATATTATAACCACCAAGTAAATAGCCTGGAATATACACCTGAGTGGGAGCTCACCCTCTCATAGCGGGATCTGATTCTAACCCAACGGAAATATTTTACTCTTAAAAGGGATCATGTTCTTATACCAGATTTTAATGAACTGAAATAATAAAGCCTGAATATCAGACTTTTGGCATATGTCAAATTACTGAAATCGTATGTATCTGGTATAAGAACAAGCAGTTAATCTTCAAGATTTTGTAGTTGTATTAGAAATAGCCATAGCATTGAAATGGTTAAATATGGCGGCCCTCACTGACTGACATGGTATTCATTAATGGACAATGACAAGAATAAGCGGCGTTGTACTGTCTCTTCATTACCATGGAGAACCCCTCCCCCCTCCCCCTCCCCTCCCCATAGCCAGATTTATAGAGTTAAAGAAGAAGAAAAAGGCCCAAAATAAGAGGTAAAGAGTAGAAAACGTCATCTAAAAGGAGGAATTCCTCTTTTTAGGTGGAAAATTGTCAACACTGGATAGAGCTAAATTTTGCTACAAAAGATACGAAATTTGACCAGTATCCACAACATTAATGTAGTGTTGCGGTATTGTATTCTTATCTTGATCAAAGTTTTAATTTTTTTAATACCTTTATGAAACTAATTTCCATCATTTTCTGTCCAATCCGTCGATTCCCTGCAGACTTATCAAAGAATGTCACATCTACTCCATGCTTAATCATTTTTAAAACTTTTCTGGTGACGTGGTACTCAACAGCTGTGTAGAAAAAAAGGTGACCCTGACTCTGCGCATTTGGGCCAACATTTATTACTGATGTAAAATCAATGGATCGGCGATCTGTCTACAAAAGCATTTCCATGCTATTTGTTAATTCTTTCTGACTGTGAAAAGGCATGTGCATAAACACTAAGTTTCCGTTTTTATCTTAATCTTAATCTTAATGTTGTCATGAAATCCTTTCTAATACCCGTCCACATGCATGTCAGTAGGTAAAGAGGCAAACACTCACGTGCGCATTAAAATCGGCACAAAGGGTTAAACAAAACCAACATAAATAATAAATAATCATGATCGACTGCAAATTTCGAATACTTAAATGATATGTGTAACATCTTTAAACGATTACTTACACATTTGACTTCGACGGCTCATATCTCTTGACAGCATTTACCACCTCGTGCGTCACGACAATTATATTTGGTCCTCTCGTGTTATGCAAAGTGTTCAGTTTGGTTTTCGCGAAAGTTGAGTGTATCATTTTGCATTGCTATTATTGTTATCATTGTCATTAGTTATTCTGCTAGAAATGGGAAGGATGTGGGCCCCAAACACCAACTGCATATGTATAAACAATCAACTTTACTACACGCTGGGGTTATCATCTTTCCGAGTCATGAAGGTAAGATGGTTATGTCAACAACAACAACAAACAGTAAAAATGCTCTCGTCCACACCATCCGCTCCAAAATAAATCCAGAAAGCATAAAAACACACAAATACAATTATCTTGATTTCTTAATTATTTTGATTCATTTTGTATTGTACATGTTCATTTACCTGTTAGGTGAGCGTCATAGGAAGTTAGTCTTCAATTTTTTTTCTTTTCTGCGTTTTATTCTGAATGTCTTCTTTTGGTTATTTCTTTAAATAGGTACATAATCTCTTTGGATTATTGAGTTTAGGCTTGAATTAGTTGTGTTTGGACTGGACAGTTCTGAATGTGATTTGACTTGATGTTTCTGTGATGTTGCCCAATTTGAAATGGTTATGTTGAGCTTTGAGTTGCCCATTGCTACTTTGCTGTGAAAAAGTGTATTATGAGTATTTTTTATCACTAGATAGGTCTCCCCATCTCACATGACTCTTGGTATCAACTGATCGGTATCTTAAAATACCTATTTCGTGACTTGTCGCCCAATCTGGCAACTCTGGTTCCCGCCGGATTGCGAAAGTAGCTAAAATTCGCGGGGAATCGACGGATTGGACAGAAAATGAAGGAAATTAGTTTCATAAACGTTAAAAAAAAAAATTAAAACTTTGACCAAGATAAGAATACAATACCGCAACACTACATTAATGTTGTGGATACTGGTCAAATTTCGTATTTTTTTGTAGCAAAATTTAGCTCCATTCAGTGTTGACAATTTTCCTCCAAAAAAGAGGAGTTCCTCCTGTTAGATGACGTTTTCTCCTCTTTACCTCTTATTTGGGCCTTTTTCTTCTTACATGTCTCTATAAATCTGGCCATTTTCCTCCTTTTTGGTCTTTTTGTGTTATCATCACTGCCCATTAGTGTAGTAATTACCATGATAAGTATGTGATTGTTATGAGCATTATTGTTACTGGCAACCCCGTTACAGCTTCGCTGAAAATATACACGTTGTTATCGTAGAATAACAGACACTGCCTATTTGTTGTCTTCTCTTTTATCATGAAATTATACATAGAGCGTGTGGCAAACTGGTTTGTAGAGCGGTGAACTTGAACCATTCGAGCCTCGGTCAAGTCAGTAGAGGTTAGCTCCAGTTCCAATAAATGATGACTGAGCGCGTATTCATCGCCGAGGTGAAAATGATCAACGCAGTGAATGGACCCATTGGACCAAAAATGAATGAAATCAGCTAAAATACGTTTTATTTAAGAATAAATTGATCCAAATTAAAATACAATATCGCAACACCTACGTTTAAAGTTAGGGTACTTGCCAAATTTCGTATTTTTTAATGTAGTTTTTGAGGGTTTATTTTAAGGGCGCAACATCTCTCTGGGGTAATGAGGCACCTATTCACAATTGTAATCCGGTATCGTGTTCTGTGAGCTGTTTACCCACTAGATGTCGCTTTTAACCCTTTCAATTTTATGGTTATTTCGTATCAAACTACTGACTGGATATCAAAATCTTCAAGTTCTTGTCTGTTCTTATACCAGATAAATCGATTTCAGTGGACTGAAATATGCCAAAAGCCTGAAATTCATGTGCAAGATCACTGAAATATGTGGTAGTAGTAGTTGTGGTGGTGTTGTTGGTGGTGGTCACAGGTGGTAGTGATGTTGGTGGTGAAGGGTGTTTCACATTATCATTTTTAAAAAAATATTTTAATGTGCCGTGATGCAACTGAAGTCAATGTAAGGCAAGACACGCAACTGAGAGTTATTTCTCCCCCTACTATTTTGAGGATTATGGGACGTTTTCAGTTATTTCCCTTTGATTTGGTGTCTGATGAATTTTATCATATTTGAAACAAAATAGGAAAAAAAAAGTCGACCAGTTAGAAATATGGAACACTTTGGTTGGAAAAACACACATTTCGTTGTGAATATGACGTTTTATGTGCTTTTTAATGTAGAAAATTGATAAATCAAGGGGGGATTCGTAACTCAGATTACCCTTTTGACTTAAAATTTGACTTTGTTTAAAAAAAAAAAACCAGTCATCCCTTTTACCTTGATTTGCTTGTCAAAGGATCATTGTTTGTTTTTTTAAATTTTAGACTAACCCAATGCATCGTTCCAACGTAAGCCAAGGGAAATCACTTTACTCTTAAACAATTAAACTTTCGAGTAAACTCCCTGTAATTAAAGTGATCTCATAGACGGGAGAGAAAGATGGACAGGAAATGCTCGTTCGGTTTTGGTTCGGCTTTTCCGATTGTTTCCGAAGTCCGCCATCTTAAAATTAAGGTTGCGACAGACGCGTTGCCTTGTTACTACGTGTTTTTGAGACGGGTTTGGATTATTAGATGAGAATCAACCTAAAACGACTCATAATTGAAGGACAATGACGAGCTATAAGAACAATACTGATTGTTAATGGTTTTATTACTTTGATAACGTTTACCCTTTGAACAGTGAGGAAGAAGCCGGTACTAGGCCTAGTTAAGCAGTGTGGTCCCGATAGACAAAGAGAGAAATTAAGGTCTAGACTTGTAACATATACCATTAATTATGCTAATTATGATACCTAACCCTTTGAATAGTTTAATCTCATAGGAATTAGGGACTTAAGGTTAAGGGGTTGGGTTTAGCATTATTTTATTTAAAATCTGTGCTTAAAACAATGGGTTACATACAGAAAAAAGATGGGACCACACTTCTTCACTAGTGCCAGAGAAACAAAGGCTTGTCAAAGGTGGAGAGGTGATGTTCTGTATTTTACGTCTCTATTTCGTATTCACACAGTATTACAGGCATTAGCAACCTCAGATTCACACCATGATAGATCCTGGATCTCTCTAGATGTATAATTTTAGATATAACTTACCTTAATTTTAAGATGGCGGACAGCCAGCAGACGATGTTCAAGCGAAAACGGAAGTCGGGGCCTTTTACTATAGGCCTTTCCTATCTATCTATCTCGTCTTGGGATGCAACCACGTTTCATTGTCTCTAGCCAAATATAATTTCTGTCAGGTTAATATTTAATATACAGTCAGTCTGTTGTTGAAAATCCGACGGGGGATTGGGGAGGGGGGGGGGGGGGTTAACTATGTTAATGAATAGACAGAACAACGCCGCTTATTCATGTCATTGTCCATTAATTAATACAATGTCAGT
>JAUEKZ010205653.1:0-10841 GCA_031471865.1 Melibe leonina
GATACACTGTATCAATCCTCTTTCTTAAATATTATGTATTAATTACACAACTAGTTAAGGACCATACTTATTCCAACAAGTATGAAGTTTCTCGGCTTTGTATTGCTTTTCAGTGTTATGTGTTTTTAGAGAGAGAGAGAGAGAGAGACAGAGAGAGAGAGAGAGAGAGAGAGATAGAGAGATAGATATATAGAGAGAGCAATTGAAATATGCGGTGCTGAAACTAGCACTCTTATCCTCAAAAACAATATTCTAATTTGCGATGAGATCAACAGCAAACTTCACAGCTTTCGGTGAGCAATTATTTTACAAAGCACTTTCTCGTCCCGTCACAAACCAAACCATATACAAAATTGAATGGTGGTGAAAAATCGGAAGGCGCGTGCATTCTTGAATATCTCCCCCAAAGAGCAAATATCTGATACATTTTACCTTCCTGCAAGGAAAAGATATATAAGGATTGTTTACATGTAAGTTTCAATCTCTAAATCGACTTATAGCAAGCAGGAGACGGCACCGTGACACATACACACACACACACACACACACACATACATACACACACACACACACACACACACACACACACACGCACACACACTTACACACACGCAAAGAGTTTATCTTATATTTATATCTCTCACTTATAAGTCATAATATATTCATTTTCTTTCCGTTCTGAACCTTCTTCTAATTGTTGTTATCCTCTGAACTCTTCCTTCTCGCACGTGCCTCGTGCTTTTCTCCATTTCGTGCCCTCCCGCCCTTCTCTCCATTTCATGCCCTCCCGCCCTTCTCTCCATTTCATGCCCTCCCGCCCTTCTCCATTTTATGCCCTCCCGCCCTTCTCCATTTCATGCCCTCCCGCCCTTCTCCATTTCATGCCCTCCCGCCCTTCTCCATTCCATGCCCTCCCGCCCTTCTCTCCTTCTTTTCATTGAGTAACGAATAATACAGCCCGCGGAATTAATTGGGTTTTTTATTCTGTATTTTGAACGTGCACATTGAGTGAAATAACATGGGCAGATTGTATGGCTGTATGGGCATAAAAGGAGCGTTTATGACCCAGCTGTCATTTAGGAATGAGAAGCCCTGGATGTAAAAAGGGAGGGAAAAGAGAGGGATGGGTTTAGACGGAACGAGAAAGAGATAAAAGAGTGGGTGAGGAAGAATAACAGAGGGATAAATAGAAAGAGAGAGAGAGAGAGAGAGGGAAAGAGAGAGAGAAAGAGCAAGAGAGAAAGGATGAGATAAATATAAAAAGAGAGGGAGATATGGGGGAGGATGAGGTGAGAGATCTCGAGAATAGGAGATAGTAGGAGAGAGAGAGAGAGAGACTCGCTCAAAGATTGACAGACAGTTAGGCAGGCAGGCATGCAGACATTCGCACATACAATTTATCGTGATTAATTTATAAAACTAATCAGCCATATTTCGCAATCGTTGGATTTGATTAGATATTATCTAGAATCAAATTAACTGAAAGTAAAAGAAAACAAAATGAAATATAGAAAATATTTTAAAAAACACATGAAATAAAATTTAAAAATAAAAAAAAACGGAAAAAAATAATAAACACGAAATTCGGAAAGAAATTGCTGGGAAAATAAAATAAACACATCTAAAATAGATTAACTATAGAATTGTGAGAAAAGGTTTGTGCAGACACACAATTCTGTGACTACATTTTGTCTGCCATCGAGACGGCAACATCTAAACAAGGCTCTGTGATGTCTGTAAGTCTAAGGATAAAAGTTTTTCAAAGTTTTCGAGCCTTTGGTGGTCTAGTGGTAGGCAGTTGTCCAGTGACATTAAGGTTCCTGGTTCGAATCCGTCATGTGAAGGCGCAAATATTATTTTTATCATCACCATCATTATCATTGCCTTCAATATTATCATCGTTTTCATAATCGTCATCATCATCGTCATCACCATCATCATCGTCATCATCATCATCATCATCATCATCATCATTCCCATTGCCATGTAACCAATGCAATAATGATGCTAATGATAATAATAATAATAATAATAATAATAATAATAACAATAATTATAATAATAATAATAAATCTTTATTGTCCTCGAATAGCGGCAGTTTTTATTTGCTTACATATCAATGTTAATCAACCCATTCACCTATGTATTAATTAGTGATACGATACATCACAAATATTGACAAACGACCACACACGTAAACCCATTCACTAACTTCCCCGTCATCATCCACGCAGTATCTTTATTATACCCTCTTCTTCGTGCCCTCCTACCTTAGTCATCGTTATACTATGTTTATTTTGTCTGTATGTATTACTGAGATAATGGCATAACATTCAATGACTTCTGTGACGCTAAAGATTGTTAATGAAATTTTAATTATAATTATTATTTATGATACTAAAACTGCAGCTATTTAGGCAGTAAATCGAGTGCCTCTACCGAAGGTCATTTATATCGGAAATAAAGACTAGACCATTTCCTGCCAAAATAAAATGTCGTGCACATAATATGAGTAATGAGATTAAACGGAAGCCAAAATTCCATTGGAACAACATGTGTACAACATGGCCATTACTTTAACACTTTCAACGCTAAACTTAATTTGCAAACCACTAACTTGACATCAAAATCATTTAGATTTCGCTAGTATAAGAACAGACAAGTCTTGAAGATTTTTGGTGTCCTTAGAATTGAATAGGTAAAACAATGAGACAAACAAAGCGTTTGTATCATTGTTAGATGCACGTCAAGGTTTAATTTAATAAATCAACTATCTTTTTTTTTCATCATTTTTATTTATTTATTTATTTATTTATTCATTTATCTATTTATTTGTTTATTTATTTGTTTACTTTTCTTGCATTTTTAATTGAGTTACGTCCAAGATCAATGCTTCAACAACAAATGTCAATTATTTGGCAATAAAATGAAATTATAATCACGGTCTGTTTATTTTGTGTTCATTCTCACACACTCGTACTCTCTCTCACACTTTCTATCTATCTCTCTCTCTTTCTTTCTCTCTCTCTCTCTATCTGTCACTCTCACTCTCTTTCTATCTATCTCTCACTCTCTCTCATTCTCTCTCTCTATCTCTCCCTCTCTCTCACACTCTCTATCTCTCTCTCCCTCTCTCTCTATCTCTCACTCTCACTCTTTCTATCTATCTCTCACTCCCTCTCACTCTCTATCTCTTTCTCTCTTTCTCTCTTTCTCTCTCTCTTTTCTCCTTTTTTTATACAGGCTTTCAATAAATTTTTCACTTTATTTCTCACTTTTCCCAACCTATCTTCCCACTTCATACCTCATCAGTTACCATCACCCAACCCCTCTTCCTCTTGATATATCAGAGCTCCGCCATTCTTATCAACAATGTATGTAGCCATCAAGTTCTTTAAACAAGTCCTTTTTTTCTTTTTTATGTATTTGTGGTTTTTTTTTCAATTGTTTATTTTGATCATTAAAGTATACATTGGAATCTTGAGTTCTTTTTATTTTAATTTTTTTTATTTGTTTGTTTTGTTTTTTAATTAAAAATTATTTTTTTTTTGTTATTGCAACTCTTTGTGTGTGTTTGTTTGTGTGTGAGTGAGTGTATCTCTCACTGTGTGTGTGTGTGTGTGTGTGTGCATATGTGTGTATTTTCATGTAATTGTATGTGTGTGTGTGGGTGTGTGTGTGAGTGAGTGTATCTCTCACTGTGTGTGTGTGTGTGTGAATATGTGTGTATTTTCATGTAATTGTATGTGTGTGTGTGTGTAGGTGTGTTTTAATATAATTTCCAGGATATCTGTCTATATTACAGGACTGATTAGAGTTAACTCCCCTTTTCCTCTCTAACCATCCTCATTGCTCCATATCCTCACCCCTTAGACAATAGAATCGACCAACGAACTCTCTATCCGAGGCCATCTCTATTTACGACTTTTGAAGTTAACCCTTTCACAGCGGTTCTCATTCCAACCCAACTGAAAAAAACAACAAACTATATTCCAAAATGTCCCTGATCTTATCCCAGATAAATCAAGAGTTTCCTAAACGGACATAATACTCGTACTAAAACCCTGAATGTCACGTTTATTATATCATAATACCATATTGGCTGTTCACTGAAATCTAATTTATGTGGTACAAAAACAAGTTAATTTCAAACGGTTTTGATGTCTAGTAAGTTCGTTGTTTGATCAGAATTAACGATAGCATTGAAAGGGTTAAAACTGCGTTGTTGGATTGTTTCCCTTTGCCGACTACTCTGTTTCAACAGGTCATGTTACCAGGGAATCAATACACCTTAAGCTTTTCCCCGCTCAATTACACCGAAGTAGAACACACTGAAAGTATCAGAATCTAGTCGATTCGTCGCTCTGTAGGTCAACAAGAGAAGAAGAAAAACTCATAGGAAATCATAATTGATTACGAAAAAGAAAAGAAATTAAAGAGAAATAATGATTGTTTTTTGGTTTGGTTTTTAAATCTTTTTTTTTTTTAAATATTTGTATTCTTGTTGTTGTGTTGTTGTTTTTTCTACACCGATTAAACTCAGTCTGGCATCCCTGTGTCTACACAAATCCTAAAGCAGAATTAATTTGTTTGACGTCATAATGCCAACACGCCTGTCACCAAGGGAGAGGAAATCATCTTTTCTTCCTCTGCAAATAACTCCATAACACAACTCTGTGTGTGTGTGTGTGTGTGTGTGTGTGTGTGTGATGTGTGTGAGTACTTTGTGTTGTGGTGTTAGTGAGAGGGAGAAATATTATTGTTGATAATGTTTATAATAATAGTAATAATGATGATAATGATATTAATAATGATAATGATATTAATAATAATGACATCAATAATAGTAGTCGATTTTGTTTACGACCTTTAAATGACAATAAGTTCGCCATGGGATAAGATTAACGAACCACCCTTGGGTGTACTTACTATGCACTCCAAAATACAGACGGTGTTTCTTCATGGCAATGAATACAAAGGTGTATAAATAACAGAGTGACATTCAGGCAAATAGAATATCTAGGTGGGTGGAGTGAAGTCAGGATTTTTCTACAAAGTGGTATTTCAGACTCTGATTACAGTACCGTGTTGACTGGATGTCCAAACCTTATCTGCATGGCGCCTTGATGGAACCCAATCCCCCCTACTTTTTTTCTTCTTTTTTTTTACATGGATTTTGTGTTCACTTTCGTTTTGCTTTTTTTATCGTGTCCTTCTTTTTGTTTGTTTCCTTTCTGTTTTTTTTTTAATTCAAATCTTTTTTTTCTGTTCATGCCCATGAGCGCCATCTTTATTGTGAAAACAATGTAATTATCATCTTTTGAATTAATAAAGTGAATCTCATCTTATTTTATCTTATCTTATCTTGTCTTAATGTATTGCAGTGCGCAATTGTTCTTCAAAAACCGTATGTGGTTATTCTCTGTCAAAAAAGAGAAGTCTAAAATCAAATCGTTCTGATAAAACTTTATAGATAGTAATGACAGTGAGGTGGGGAGAAAAGCACTGAAAATCACAAGAAATGAGTCAAACGTGGGGAGAGGATGGCTAAGTGGTTAGACTTTTGTCTCGTGCTCCCGGCTATGGGATAAGTTCCGTAGCTGGGTCCTCCTGAGTTTGATTTTCATTCTGGTCAACTCAATTTTATGGGTTTTTTTTGGGTTTTTTGTTGCCATTTTTCTACTTTCTTTGACTTTGTCTCCTTTCTTTATTGCATATTATGTCAATTTTGACGCATATCTTGTAATTAAACTATGCAGTATGCAGCCTTGTCAACGAATATAGACATGTGACAGAATATGTTAAAAAAAGACAAACAAGAAATTCCCCCCTTCAGGATATGTCTATTAATTTTTTTAAATTTCGATGACAAAGCAATAAAACCAACTATTTAAACTAACGTAATACACATAAATCCCCATGAGTTAATTTAATCGCAGGGTAAAATCCACTATTTTCAACATCTATCTTGTTGTTCCTCTTTGTCACTACAACCGCCATATTGTTCTGACGTCATCCCGCGTTTTCAGCCAATCAGACTAGTCCGCCAACTTACGACGAGTGCTGACAACGTGATTGAAGAGTAATCCATAGTAATCATATCATCGGTCTATCCACTTCCACCAAGGGCTATTCAGAGGCCCCCTTCTCGGACCACTCGGTCTCCTTAAGGCATCCTCAAAGCATCTTCACATCCTCCTAACCCTCGGGGTTGTAATCCAGGGCCAGGGAAACTGACCAGTGGTCATCCACTTACAATAGGTCAGGCAATCAAATACCACACAAGGCAGCAGCGCTCAACAACCTAGAGATCCCCCCTCTCTTACTCTCTCTCTCTCTCTCTCTCTCTCTCTCTCTCTCTCCCCTCGATAGATCACGTCTTATTCCCCACAAAAAATTACTGACCGGTGTTGTTCAAGGACTCTCTTTTTTTACCAGGCTTTTGTCCCCTAAAAAGTACCGAGGATAAAAATAGACTTCCATGATAGAGGCTGTTACGTCTATCCTGATGACAGACATGCGGTCTATTTTAGGCATTGGAGAAATAGAATGACAGGGAAATAATTACTGTCAAGTAGAATTGGTGGACATTCCCCGTAAGCTAATTTTAACCTGGTCATTTTAGCACCGATCGGTATTAGGTCTGTATTGTTTTTTGGTTGTTTTTTTTTAATTTGAGGCTTTTGGCATTTGTCAGTTCACTGAAATCTAATTTATCTAGTATAAGAATAGGCAAGTCTCGAACATTTTGGTGTCTGTAGCAGTGATTGGGTTAAGACATATTGGATCTGTGTTAAAATAATTAAATAACATGGGGAGGGGGGAGGGGAGGGGGGAGGGGGGTGTAATTTGCTGCTTGGTGACAATGGGGTTTTCAAGTCCTGTAAAAAAAATTCCCCCTTAAGACAGATAGAGTCTAGGATATTCTGCGCAATAGTTTAATGCTCTACCAACTGAGCTTCAGAGAAGGAGAAGAAGAATGAGTGAGAAAAGGGGGAAAAGAGATAGGCAAAACAATTTACAAAGAAAGAGTCTACAAGGTGACTCTACAAACAAACCAGTGTGTAAAACAATATTCAGCTATTGCCATAGTTTGAGTCAGGGACTAGCCGAGAAGGACAGAGAGTCAGACAGACTGAAAGAGACTCATTCACAAACACACACACAAGAAAATACCCTCACGTAAAACACACAAAATCACACACAGCAAATACACACATAAACCACGCAATAACACATACACAAGTACACACTAAGGTGCTCACATACATGCAAACATACAAGCACACATTCTCACACGCTCACACATGACACACACACACACACACACACACACAACACACATATACCACACACACACACACACACACTACACACAAACACAACCGCACACACACCACACACACACACACTACACACATACCACACACTAAACCACACACACATACACATACACCACACACGAACACACAAACACATAAACACAGATACACAGTCGAAGGAGAGAGGAAGGGGAAGGGATGGGGGGGGGGGGGGGGTTCGAGTAATTGAGTCATGTCTTTGAATTACGTCCACAGTGCCAGGCAGATTAGGACAAGTAGGAAGACCTACTCCAAATGCCCGGATGGCAGCCCAGTTCTTGTCATTTCACCGAGACCCTAATCCCACTCGAGTCACGTGGGTCAGACATTTCGATTCTCTGGCCGAAGACGAAATGAGGCTGGGATAATTCTTGGCTTTCTCTCTCTCTCTCTCTGTATATATTATTCGCTTTTGTATTGTATCGTGTTTTGTTCTAGTTTGCGAGTCTTTGTTTTCATTCTTTAACCTTTTTTTTACAGGGGAGAGGGTGGGGGGGGGGGGGTAGGGGGCTGATTGTGTCTAATGACCATTCGCTTTGGTTTGTTCTAGTTTGAGAGTCTTTGTTTTCGTTCTCTAACCCTTGGAATCCTTAAACCTTTTACAGCAGTGTTTGATTTGATCTTTAACGCAATATGCAAAATCTTCCCCCCACCTGCCCACACTGCAGGAGGTGCCCTCAAAAAGGTAGAACAGGAATCG
Organism: Melibe leonina; assembly: GCA_031471865.1. Classification (NCBI taxonomy): domain Eukaryota; kingdom Metazoa; phylum Mollusca; class Gastropoda; order Nudibranchia; family Dendronotidae; genus Melibe; species Melibe leonina. The sequence goes on from JAUEKZ010205653.1 coordinate 8,062, forward strand.
GTAAACAAGTGCCCGGGTTACGAAGCTAAAAGACGGCTTCAAGTGTGTAAGCAGGTGTGACGATGCTTTCCATGAATGGGTTAGGTATGGCAAGAGGAGGTATTATTATTACAGTCAAATGAAGCTGCTGGTGTAAAATCTTCAAACTTATAATAATATGTTCGGAAACCAAATAAATCACATTTAGATAAACTGACTTAGATATGCCAATTTACTGAAACCTAATTTAGACGGTAGGAGTACAGGCATATCTTGAAAACGTTGTGATATATCGAGTTAGTTTGATTATAAATAGCCTGAGCATTAGCATTGATGGGGTTAACTTTAAGAAAAGGATGTACGCTCAGAGGCTTCAATAAGAAGTTTTCCAGATGTTATTAATAGAACAAGGGTAGGACTGCTTAATAAGGTCGACGTTTAAAATATGATAATCTAATTCAAATCCAACTGTCCTCACCCTCTCTATATTCAATCCCCATCCCACCATACACATACACCTCACACACACACACACACACGCACACACACGCAAACACACACACACACACACACACAACACACATTCCAATCTCTATTTCTATAACCATAATATACACATATTTTCACAAGGCCTATACCCTGCTATGCCTATTTTGCAAAAAACAAAAACAAACACAAAAAACATACTATGCTCTCTCTCTCTCTCTTTCTCTCTCTCTCTCTCCCTCTTTCTCTCTTTCTCTCTTTCTCTCTCTGTATATATAAATGATAACATATGTATATATATATACAATGAAAACATATGTATATATATAATAAAAATATATATATATATTCTCAATGATTAGCAATCGCTCCCATTTTCACTATCCCCTCTCTGTCCGTCTCTCCCTTTCCTTTTTTTTGCATTATAACATCGATCACCCCCACCCCTACACCCACACACCCCTAAATCTGGAACCAATGAACGGGTCACATAATTATTCGTCTTAAGCCTTTGACAAGATAAAAAGGCTTCTGAGGCCTCGTATTGGCCAAATTTATTGATAATCATAAACCAACAAAACGACAAAACCAACGAAGACGGCATTACACATCCATAGCATCATGTTTATCACAACCACCACCATTGTCTTAAAGCCTTTGGTACACGACAATAACAGTCTGGCAAGGGAGACGGCAAACTATCGAGAAATTATCCACTAGATAATAAGTAGTGGTCGAGTTGATTAGTCTACTATCCTCCTCGAAGAGGAGTTGGGTGTGAGTTGTGCTTTCAGCCACCGTGGTATACGATACCAATGTACTATATATTTATATAGATACAAAGTACACATTAAACTGGTTGGTTTATTGGGATTTTAACCCTTTCAAAGCCGGACCACATTCTAACCGAATTGAAGCACGCACGGTCTTCAAACTGAATATCTTCTTATACCAGATAAAACAAGATTTTAATGGATTGACATAATAACATTATGCCAAAAGATGGAAATTCAGGCTTTTAGCATATATTATGTCAGTCCACTGAAATCGTATTTATCTGGTGTATGAACAAGCAAATCTGGAAGATTTTCACACATCTAGTTAGTTTGATGGGAAGTAATCTAAGCATTGAGAGGGTTAAGACGGCGTTTGACCCCTGCCGTTATGGTCACAAAGGTGAAGAGAGGTACGTACTATGTAACAAGTAGGTTAGGGTTAAAATAACCATCAGACTGACAGCTGCCAGGAACTTTTGTCAGAGAGATGATTTAAAAAGAGACACAAAACTCATATCTCTAAAGAGATGATATCTCTCTTAAAAGATGATAAAGATATGATTTACAAAAAAAAAAAAACAACAACATATAATTCCTCACAATCACATAGAAGAGAATTACAAATCGTTTGGGACTGCCATGACCAACACCATGAATGTAATTATGATATAGGGGCATTGTCACATGATTACACTGTACATTACATCATGCTTTAACCATTTCAATACAAACCTACATTTATATTCGTACAAGTACAACACCAATTGCAGCCGTGTATTCATTTTACACCTGAGTACGGTGAGAAAATGTGAGTAAAGAGTCCTCCCCCAAGGACTCAACTTTGCGCTGTCACACAATGGATTCGAACCAGGGACCTTTCCATCACAAGGCCAACTGCCTACCCACTCACGAGGCAACAGAGCTATAAAGAAAGTAAAAAACTATAGCCTTCGAAATATAAACTCATAACTGTCAAACACAAATATCATGGGTATCAGCCATTTCAAGCTTCAAATCCCAATAGTCCAACTGACTGTAAAAGCTTCCTTCCTTGTCTAGACTTCCCTAGATACTTTATGCCAAATATTGTTGAATGTTTCTGGATTAAAAATAAAAACTGCCATTTGGTATAGGATGAAAGCACATTTACAAAGTAGGCCTATGGTGTCTAAAATACTGTATTTCAAAATCACATTTTGACCATTCTTATCAAAGAAAAGGAAACGGTGGAATATTTAGAGATCAGTTTTGATGGCAATGTAGATGTCAGAATACCAAAAGACAATCTTTATGTTGAATGGTACTGCTGCCCTGTGAATAAACAAGTGTATGGAAATAGACACAATAATCTATATCATTGGTGTACTGTCTAAAAAAAAAGTTAAAGTGGAGACTTATATAGCGCTGATATCCACGAAAATGTGCTCATTGCGCTTCACACTTTTTACTTTCCCCGGTCAACCAGCAAACATTGAAACACATAGGACAAGACAAGCGCCTGTTAGGCGTGTTATAATTTGTTTGTGGGACAAAGACACT
>JAUEKZ010205664.1:0-10841 GCA_031471865.1 Melibe leonina
TTTTGTACACAAAGGGCGGTAGAATATCCTGGGTCTCCCTGGACCTTAATAGTGTGAGATGTGAGTGGTGGCCATATAATCTGTTTGTGTGTCCTGCTTTGTAATTGTGAGAGGTGATATTTTTTTTCCTGTAAATCACCTTGTCACCTTTTTTGAGAGATATTTTTTGTTGTAAATCATCTCTCTGTGAAACGTCCCTGGCAGGGTCAAAGTCTGTTCTTTTAACTAGCCTATCATCTTACTTACCCCTGGGCGCTTAAATGACCATAGTAGTTGCAAGTGTCCTAAAACTCTCAATAAACCAACAAACAAATCTTTCCCCGCTGAAAATTGCAAATGAAAAAGCCAAAAATTGCATTGAAAACAGCAAAAAATGCAAAATTTGTATTGTTGTTTTTTAACAGACAGTGCACAATGATTCAAAGTTTTTAACATTTCATTTATTATTAATTAACAATGTAGCAAAACATCCATTCTCTGAATGGGAGGAAAAACAGAAAACCAAATTAAGAATGTTAATTAAATGAAGAGGTTAATGAGCATGTGTGTGTGTCATTGCGCCGCCTCCTGGTCGCAACAGAACGATTTAGAAATACACTTATATTTAATTATAGTTATTCCACGTGTTTTATTGTCATTGATCATTGCTTTATTTGAATATCTTTAAAACCTGTCAAACTGTTTGAGTTTGAATACTCTCTCCTCTTTTTTTTAAAAATGTTTATGATTTTCCCCATCATTGCAAAGCTAAGAAGATATTTTTTACCTTCACATGTCTCAAAAAAGCTATTCTCTTTCTTCTTAATCCAAATCAAAGCACTGATTTGCCCATTAAATATGATGTTTAGGTCTTAAAAGGCAAAATTTAACAAACAAAAAACACCTGCATTCCACAAAAAAGTTCACACTTTTAATTTAACGTTCCCCCATAAATACTGCTGATCTGAATACTGTTACTAATTTTAAATTTTAGCCTCCAAGACAGCTTGACCTGTGATCTTCGCCAATGTCAAGGGCAGAAACACACATGATGGTGCAGAATGAGTGATTAGCATTAAAATTATATAATAATAGTGATACAAAGGGATTTTAAGGGTGTAGGAGCTTCAACGTCAAGCACACTAATTTGACCTGTCCGATTAGAGCAGGCATATATTTCAAAATCAGTCTGTGCAAACCAATCACCCCCAACCCCACCCTTAATTAAAACATTGTAAACGATGAATGTATCTAATATTATATCTAGACTACCTAAATATGGTGTCAAAGGAAACCTGGATAATGTACCTACAGTTGCTAAATGTTTAACACTAGATGGACAATGAAATCATGTACAACTAGTCTAGCTATAAAACTATTGAAATTTATTTGGGATCGATTTTTGAGGGGGTCGAGAAAAACAGACTGAGACAGTCCAATAGAGATATGCAATAAAAGTTTCTTTCTTTGGATTGTACGTAACATTTCGCCATAGGGCAGATCCATTGCCTATGACAAATGCCGTTTGTTCGAGAGGTTTCTTTCTTCGAGGAAAACATTATTGCAGAATACCCCGTGGCTTTCTAGATAGGTAATCTTAACCAGCTTTCTTTGTCGGCCTTTCTTTCGAAAGTGCTAGTGCGTAGCTGACAAAAGCCCTTTGTTGTGTTCGAGTATATACTTCGACGAGTATCTAATATCTATCTATCTATACCAACACTTCCTGTGTTGGTGTTGTCAAGGGAGGTCACTCGCGAAATTCTACTAGTTTAGAATCATAGAATGGCAATAGAGAGTAATTTCTGATGCTTATCATTATCATATTGTATCATAATCTTTAGGTCTAGAAAATCGGGAAATTTGCAAAAAAAACGCGGTAATTGTCAAAATTGCAAAAAATCGCGGCCACAAGCGCCGCGATTTTCCACGGGGACAGCTAAATCTATCTATCTATCTATATCAATCTATCTTTATCCATCTATAGATACAGTATCTATCTATCTATCTATCTATCTATTTATCTATCTATCTATCTATATATCTATCTTTAGATACAGTATCTATCTATCTATCCGTCTATAACTATAATATATATATCTATCCCATCTATCTATATATCTGTCTATCTGTATAAATATCTGTCTATCTATATATCTGTCTATCCACCCATCCATCTCATGACAGTAAGGTGGGAAGCAAGCACTGGGAATCTAAATATCAAGAAATGAGTCAAACTTTCAATAATATGCAGTGTAGAAACGAGACAAAGCCGAAAAAGCAGGAAAAAAAACCCGAACATAAAACTGTCAAGAACGGGGATCGAACCCATGGCCAAGCTACGGCACCAATCGCTTGGCCAACAGCACGAGACTGCGAGCTAATGTACTTATATACTTATACTAATGTATGTACTTAGCCGTCCGCTCCTCTTAAAAAAACAAGCATAACCTTTCTTCTTGCCTCAGATTCAGATCGATTCACTTTAGACTATCTAGATGTCAACTCTTTCCCCCGATACACTTAATTTGCGGACATGACACACCAATAAAGACAGATGACAGGCCTTTGGCGGATGTAGTTTGTACGTACACAAGGACAGTTTTTACTTGTTTTCGCCCACAAGCCTGTCAACCACTCACCTTGTTTCACCTTTATAAAGATGAAATTGCATGGTCGATACATAATTTGCAACCGAGGCTTTGTGACTTGACATGAATGTCAATTCCCTCTCGTACTTTTACAACGTCAGACATACATGTAACATGCCCTCCTCGAAAATAGAACGATCCCTCAATTATCTCCTCTTTATCCAAAGTCCTCGCAGTGACTGAAACTGATAGTTACATGTATTCTGTTTATCTAATAGTAAAGACGAGCTAGCTGCTACTGCTAATGTCAAGTGCTGTAGGGTCGTTGATGTTTTGTTCGTGTCTCTGAACTCTGAATCTGATTGGTGGACGTACTTTGGTTTCCGCGGTGAAGTTATGATGAAACGAAGGGAGTGTAAAAAGGTGAAACAAAGGGAGGGGATCGCTGGACCAGTGGTTATCAAAGGTGAAACAAAGGGAGTGGTTGACAGGCCAGTATTGAAGTAATTGAAAGACAAAGACAAAACAGGACACAAGAAAAGCGACGTTTCGACCTAAGGTCTTCATCATTCATTGTTGTGTCTGTCCTGATGAAGACCTTTGGTCGGAACGTCGCTGTCAACCACTCCCTTTGTATAATTATAATTATAATGACAGTAAGGTGGGGAGCAAGCACTGGGAGTGGTTAGCTCGCTGTCTGTGCTGCCGGCCAGGCGATGGGTGTGTAGCTGGGTCCCGGGTTCGAACTCCACTCTGGAAAAATGTTGTTTCTCCATTTTGTCTGCTTTCCCTGGCTTTGTCTCGTTTCTGCACGGCCTACTCTCTCAAGTTTGTCTCATTTCTGTTCACTCCCTTTGTGTCACCTTTGCTATCCACTGGCCTAGCGATTCCACCCCCCTTCTTTTTGCATTGTAAAGTTGTGGACAAAGACGAGAGATCGGCATGCTAGGGTTAGCGTTAGAGTAAGAAAGAAGAGCATTGGCATGGGAGCGGGTAGACCTGTGGTTCAAATCCTGGTCATGTTTGTCACTTATATTTCGTTATACCTATACCGCCAGGTGTGAGGAAAGGGCTAAGTCGGCGGTATAACGAGAATTACGGTATAACGAAACGTATTTACATTGCATTTACATCTATTTACATTACACGCTAGTCATGAAAATGTTCTCGAATAGATGTTGGCGGTATAACGGGTGGCGGCATAACGGGTGGCGGTATAACGGGTGGCGGTATAAGTATAACGAGGTTTATTAAGTGTGTTTAAGAGTAAAGAAGTGAAAATAATAATGTTAGTAATCCTTATCACCAGTCGTCTGACATCCTGCTTACACTTAAAGTTAAAAGTTAAAGTAGAGGCTTATATAACGCTGATATCCACGAGTGCTCATCGCGCTTTACACTTTTTACTTTCACCGGCCAACAGCAAACATTGAAACGCCTGTGAGGCGAGTTACAATTTGTTTGCGGGACAAAGACACTGCTGTATGGAGGACCAGGTACCCATTTTACTGCTGGGTCGACAGTGGGGTTTTGTGGTCCCGGAAAAAAATTCCCCCTCTGAAGGGAATTGAACCCGGGACCTTCATTCAGCACAACAGTCTGACGCTCTACCAACTGAGCTATTGTGCCCCCACTTACACTACTGTCATTAGACAGTTGCAGGTGCAGTGCGAAGAATCAAGAAGGCTCATCGACCCGATGTCAGTCAATTACATAATATAGGTATACTAATTAGACACGGGGAACTTGATACGCACAACTACCACCACCACCACCACCACCACCGCCCCAACACCACCATCACCACCACCACCACCACCACAGCCACCACCACCAACACCACTACCACCACCAACACCACCACCGCTACCACTACCACCACCACCATCGTCATCCGCATCATTACCACCATCCTCCTCCTCCTCATCATCATCATAATCCTCATCGCACTTATTTCTGTTTTAAAAATTCCTTTTAAATATCACTGTAAATAAAACGTATTGGGCATGACAACGTCGTTGTAAGTAATGCGCTATAAGAAGAGTTATTTATTGATTGTTATGATTATCTAGTATTAACTCTTTAGGGTTCTACAACTCACAAGATGGGAGGCTTGTCAACAAAGCATCGACCCACACGCCCTAAGACACCTCCTGAAGGAGTTTGAGTTCGCATCTAATTAGATCATTGCATAAGAATAATTTGCTTTAATTACTTACACACTGCAGTCACATAACCTTTACCCGTTAAATGAATAAAAAATTAAAAAAAACCCACCAACCCACCCCCCCCCCCCCCGAAAAAAAAACAACAAAAAAAAACCACCGCCTGTTCTCTCGTCATTGAAACTATTATAGAAATAATGACAGTGAATGGGAAAAATATTCACCGAGCCATGAGAGCTGAGTATTCTCCCATTCTAGGTCATTATTTCTATTATAACAAGCAGTAATCGTCGATCTAAGATAATAAACTTTAAAAATAAAATAAAAATGAAATATACAAATAATGATTTACGAAAAATAACCATAAAACAAGAACTACTGGAGTCCTTGCCATAAAATATAAATTTTCTTTAATAACAATCGAGTGGCGCGAATGGACAGTGACGTCACAAGGTGAAGGTCAGCGGTCATATACGAGAACATTTTGACAGCTGATTTGAGTAAATGCGACATAATTATGTGATATTACGGAGGGCGTGTTACAACATATTTATTTAATTCCATGGAGAAAATGAGGGGAAAAACAACTGGATCAATGAATTGTAGGAGCAATTATATCATTGTCTCCGATAAGAAGGTGTTGACTTCTTCAGATTGCCCTGATAATTACATACATAATGTCGTGTACTTACAACATAGAGTGATAATTAAGTACAGTAGTAAACTAAATAATGACCTTTTCCCCCTGATCATAAATAAACATTATTATCACCATCGAATAATCAGAACTTGCCCTAGATAACCTTTTCCCCCTTATCATAAATAAACATTATCATCACCATCGAATAATCAGAACTTGCCCTAGATAACCTTTTCCCACAGTGATGCTATTATATCATACGACGTCATACTATACTCGGCTATCGAAACCAGTGAATCAAACTTGGGATAATTATCATAATATGCGGTGCCATTCTGGTCAAATTTGGGGGCGCAATAGCTCAGTTGTTAGAGCATCAGCAGACAATTTTGTGCTGAAGGTCGTCGGTTCAATCCTCTTCAGAGGCGGATTTTTTTCCGGGACCAGAAAACCACACTGTCGACCCAGCAGTAAAATTGTGTCTTTGTCCCACAATCAAATTTTAACACGCATAACAGGCGCTTGTCTTGTCCTATGTGTTTCAGTGTTTGCTGTTGGCCTGGGGAAGTAAAAAGTGTGAAGTATGATGAGCACAATTCGTGGATGTTAGCGCTATATAAGCCTCCACTTTTAACTTTAATTTTCTCTTTTCCCATTCTTCGGCTGTCTTTGGCTTTTTCTCGTTTCTGCAATAAATATTAATTCAAGTTTGCCTCAACGTTTGTGATTTCCAGTACCTGCTCCCCATCTCACTCTGATTATCATATCGAAACCAAATCATGATCGATCTGCTCTTAAACTTAAACGAGGTCTGATTCTTGCCCAAATGAAATATGAAAAATTGTGAAAATATTTGTGTTCTTATACCAGGTAAATCAGATTTCGGTGTCCTTAGCAGTGAAAGGCTTAATCTTATTCTCTTTGCCTTCTCTCAATCTTCAGATAGTGTAAAATCATAATCTTATATGTACCTAAATTATGATAAATTCTAAAATTATTATGCTGCTGCATGAAGTTAAAAAAAACCGCGACCCTTGACTCTGAAATGCCAACTTTGGATGGTTGAGTAATCAGCTCGCAGTCTCGTACTGGGGTCCAGGCGAAGGATGCCGTAACAGGGTCCCAGGTTCAATCCCCGCTCAGGTCAATTCTATGTTTCTCTGTCTCCTCCCCCCCCCCCATTTTTCTTCGTTCTTTAGTTTTGTCTTGTAGTTGTAGTTGTTTTCTCTGCACTGCATATTGTTTCAAGTTTGACTCATGTCCTGTGATTTCCAGTGCTTGCTTCTCACCTTGATAATATAAGAATTTATTACTGCACTTGACTTGACCACTCCAGACCATGTGTGACGGGGAGGCCAAGAGAGAGGGAGGGAGAGAGAGGGAGAGAGACAGAGGGAGAGGGAGGGAGAGAGAGAGGGAGAGGGAGGGAGAGAGAGGGAGAGAGAGAGGGAGAGAGAAAAGGAGAGAGAGGGAGAGAGGGAGAGAGGGGGAGAGAGAGAGGGAGAGGGAGAGAGAGAAGGAGAGAGAGGGAGAGAGGAAGAGAGGGAGAGAGGAAGAGAGAGAGGGAGAGAGAGAGAGAGGGAGAGGGAGAGAGGGAGCGAGAGTGAGAGAGAGGGAGAGAGAGGGAGAGAGGGAGAGAGGGAGAGGGGGAGAGAGGGAGAGAGAGAGGGAGAGAGAGAGAGAGAGAGAGAGAGAGAGAGAGAGAGAGATGGTATACTTCCTAACGGGGTGGGTGGGGAAAAGGGAGAAAAGTGAGTGAGAGTTGGAGCTAAAAGCAAAAGCACGCGGGACATACAGAGTAACCGCGAATACCAAAGTACGCACAAGTCTAGTGACTTCCGGTACTAGGTAGGGACTCTGTACCCGTCTGGCCGGGTCAATCCAACCGTCATCGTCGGTTCCTGAACTCGTGTCAGGACTCCTCTACCTGTAGCCTGCGATAATTTCAGTTGACCCCTCTTAACCCTTTCACAGCGAGGTCTGATTACAATGTACAATCGAAATATGCAAAATATTGATATTGTACGTGTTCTTATACTTATACCAGATATATCAGATTTCAGCGAATGGACGTATGCCACAAGCCTGAAATCTGATTTATCTGGTATAGGAACTGGCAAATCATGACGGTTTTGGTGTACTTAGCATTGAAAGGGTTAATACTCCACATACTCTCTGGTCGGGTCGTACTCGAGTACAAAACGTAACGTCTACGAAATTATTCGATTACAAAACTGGTCGTGAGTTGCCCGGCCCTCGCCCCTCACTCGCGAGTTTGAGTTTGACTCCTTAAGACTGAGAAAGTTCAGGATGCCGGCACTGTTACTTGATACATACTCCTTGTCAGTCCCATACAAGGAGGAGATAGAGGAAAAAGAACAATAACACGATCACGAGAGACAGAGAAGAGAAAGAGAGAGAGAGAGAGGGATACTTAAACGACGACGAAAAAGAACCGTGACTAGAATTACAAACATTGTAAAGCAGATGACGAGGAAGAGAGAAAGAGATAAAAAACAAAACAAAACAAAACAACAGACGATAAGAACTTGAACAAGAATTATTAGTACCTGAACAAAAAGCTATAAACAAAAGACTCGGTACAGGCTTAGTGATTTACACATTGAGCCCAGCATGGACACCTTTCTCCACAACACCTCCACAGACTTCCGATTTCTTCAGTTTCAGTTTGAGAATTCCACCACGCAGCCAGATATTGATGCAGCAACAACCGCCCCGCCACCACCGCCACCACCCATACCGCAAGTATCCAACAGCGATCCTTACCTGTGGGCCCACCACGTCACCACCTACACCAAATATGTGGCATATGGCTTCATCCTTCTCGGACTAGTCACCAACACCATAAACATTGTGGTCTTCATCCGGCAAGGTCTCCGCGATAGCGTCACCATCAGTCTCCTCGCGCTGTCCATCTCGGACTTCCTGTGCTGCGCTACGCTTTGTGGGATGGCCGTGATGCGGGTGATAATGTCTGTGGACCCTGGACACATTCTGGACCCCACCTCGCTGGGCCTCGGGATCTTCTCGTACCCCCGCTCCACCTGCTATTTCTATTCGACATGCCTGACGGTTTTTCTCTCGCTGGAACGGAGCCTGTGTGTTCTCATGCCTTTCAAGTGAGTTTGTTATCGAATTGTAACGGTATGATCTTGACTCCTTGTCATCAATGCGCATCGATGTACGTGTACCTGTTTACTGATGATAGATACACTTTGAGACAGGACAAAACAGACTGACCCGCTCCCTCCCCCCCCCCCACCCACTGGCGGTGAATACGTGTTGTTGTTGCTCTTGTTGTTGTTGATATATTCCTTTGTCTGCGTGGCAGCGCATTGCCAAGGTGAGTTTGTTATCAAATTGTAACGGTATGATCTTGACTCCTTGTCATCAATGCGCATCGATGTACGTGTACCTGTTTACTGATGATAGATACACTTTGAGACAGCACAAAACAGACAGACACGCCCCCTTCCCTCCCCCCACCCACTGGTGGTGAATACGTGCTGTTATTGTTGCTGTTGTTGTTGTTGATTTATTCCTTTGTCTGGGAGCAGTTTGCTGTTGGCAGCGCAATGCCAAGGTGAATAAATAAAGTGAGTTTTATTTTGATTTACTAACATTTATTTGAACATTTAAAAAAAGTAAAATAAACATCATATATTTGACTATTACACTTTCACAGGGAGGTCAGATTCTAACCCCACAGAATATACACAACAGTCGATCCCCGTGTTCTAATAGTAATACTAGATGAATAAGCTTTCAATCCACTGAACATGAAATGCTTTTAATTTTAATCTAGTTCAAGAAAGAACAGGGACATTTATGAGGATTTCGGTGTCTCGATTTAGTAGTAGTTTGATCTATAACCTTAGCAGTGAAGGGGTTAAGTAATAATGTGTGTTTTAATGATGCCACTCAGGCGAGATAATGTAATGTACATAAAAAACAACTAAAACGCATTCTAAAACAATCGAAGGACTCGTAACGCAGATCAGAAAAAGTAGTAGTAGTTTGATCTATAACTTTAGCAGTGAAGGGGTTAAGTAATAATGTGTGTTTTACTGATGCCACTCAGGCGAGATAATGTAATGTACATAAAAAAACAACAAACTAAAACGTATTCTAAAACAATAGAAGGACTCGTAACGCAGATCAGAAAAAGAAAGAAACAGCAGTAACGACGACAGGAACAAGAACTACAACAACACAAATCCCTGCACTCTCCCACCATTTTAGTGTTAACCCTTTCACAGCGTGTCTGATTTTAACCCAACTGAAATAAGCAAAATCTTGAAAATGTATATTATAATATGTTCTTACTCTCGATAAACCACATTGCAGTGAATTGAAATATGCCAAAACCCTGAATTGAAATTCAGGCGTTTGGCATAGAAAGTCACCTGGGCTGTGTTAGTGTGACAGCTGCATAATTTACATATTATGATAAAATTACAGGTTAAATGTTAACTCTTTCGCAACAAGGTATGATTCAACCAAACGGAATATACAAAATATTCAAGATTCACGTGTTCTTCTACATACCTACTAGATGAAAAAAGATTAGATTGATGACGGACTAAGCTAAAAGTCTAAAATTCATTGAAATCTTATTTATCTGGAATAAGAACAGGCAAATTTTGGAAATTTTGATATCTAGTTAGCAGCTTAACTCTTTCACAGTGAGGTCTGATTTTAACCCAACTGAAATATGCAAAACTTTGAAAATGTACCGTGTTCTTATACCAGATAAATCAGATTTCAGTGAACTGAAATATGCCAAAAGTCTGAAATTCAGGGCTTTGGCATATATGGCAATTCATTGAAAACTGATTTATCTGGTATAAGAAAAGGAAAATCTTTAAGGTTTTGGTGTCTTTAGCAGCGAAAGGGTTAATCCCAATAATAACCCCATGAAAGAGAAAGTTGGAAAAAAATGGCAACGGGAAGCAAGGGAAGTAACCATGAATAATACCGATTGGAAATTAAAGAAAACATGGTTACCTCCCTTGGTACATGAACCCTGCACTCGCGTACCCAATAGTATGGCTGTCTTGTCTGGGTGGCAAGGCGATTGGGACCATGGCAGATCCCGAGTTGGGGTCCTCATCCAATATGTAACGTTTATACATCACCATTTTTCTGCTTTCTTTGGCTTTTTTTTGTCGTCACTGTTCATTATTCTATATCTTGCCCATCTTAACACTTTCAATGCTAAGGTTATATCTAATAAAACGAATTAGACTTCAAAATTGTTAAGATCTGCCTATTTTTATATCAGATGAATAATATTTAAGTAAACTGACTGACTTATCTGGTATAAGGACTTGTACATTTTGAAAGTCTTGCGTATTTCTGTTCGGTTTGAACGAGACACATCCCCTTCATGACGAATTTGAAAGTAGATATATACAGCGCAGCGGTAGATATAGGATGCCAAAGGTC
>JAUEKZ010205675.1:0-10840 GCA_031471865.1 Melibe leonina
TTGTTTGAATTTGTAATATTTCTATTTGCAAAATGTGACCCTTTCTCCAGGGCTTTTAAAGGCTTCCAGCCTATATATATGCACTGTAAATATGATATGATATAATAAGAAACAAACATTGACACTGGTTAAACATTGACAATAAAAGGGGGCACTGTGATTCACGAACGTGCGATTTCTGTCACAGTCACAGCCACAATATGAAGCCTCGGAACAAAACGATTCAACCTCAAGGTCATTATTAATATTAACCCTTTTACAACGGGAACTGATTGTAACCAAGAAGATCATGCAAAAGCTTCAAAACTTACGTATTCTTAGACCAGATAAATCAGCTTTCAGAGGACTACTGACATGCCAAAAAGCCTGAAATCATGCTTTTATGTCAGTTCGCTGAAAGCTGATTTATCTGGTATCAGGACAGGCAAATTTTGTAGATATTGGTGTCTTTAGCATTGAAAAGGTTAATATTGATACAGTATAGAGCCTGAGGAGAGTTTTATATTTTTATCGGAAATGACGTTCGTGCTTAACACACCGCTGCGGTCCTATTCGGCCAGAAGATAAACATTGGCAAGCGCCTTAAGTTTAAGGGAGTTACATAGCAATCTGTGAGAGAAAGGTGTCGTGCTCTTTTAACCCTTTCACCGCGGGCCCAAATTATTAACCTTGCAGAATATGCAAAACCTTGGAAAATAACGTGTTATCATACCAGATCAATAATATTTCAGTGAACTGACAATTCTCTGAAATCTGATTGATCTGGTTTTTAAAAGAGGCAAATCTTGAAGATTTTGGTGTCTTTAGTATTGTGTAATTAATTGTTCCTTGAGATTGAAAGATGGCAATAAAAATAAGTTTCATACTTCTCTGACTTCTTCACAGCGAGCGGTATACAACTCGTTGGATTCAGTCCCAGAACTAAGAAGAACATGGAAATGACAGCAAAAGGAGAAGTCAACTCTGCCTTTCATAAAGTAAGTCAATTTTATCCCAGATTTGATTTTTTGGGATCCAAACAGATGCAAGTTTTCACAATGCAATGTTGAAAATACATTGTTCGCAACTCTGCCTTTCATAAAGTAAGTCAATTTTATCCCAGATTTTTTTTTTGTTTTGGATCCAAACAGAAGCAAGTTTTCACAATGCAATGTTGAAAAAACATTGTTCCTAGCAATTCTTAAGACCACTTTCAACGAAAATAATATGATCGTGGTAAAATATTTCTAATAACTTATTTCTACACACACAAAATTAATGTTACCGTACATCCTGGATAGAATAAGATAATACATTAGTCCTTAGTCGAGTTGCCATGGCAACGTGTTATTTAATCCAGAGGCCTATGATGGTCGTCGCGAGGGGCCGTTCACTTCCATAATGGGGTGCAAGCGCGGACGCGAGCAATTTATATTGGCATAGAGTCAGATTTGAACATGATAGGTAATAGATATAGATTTCTTCAGACGTAGAAATTTTCACGATTTCGTCTTATTCTTTAGCTCTACAAGGAGGCCGGAGATGATGTATTACAGATCTAAAATACTTTTTTTTTCAACCCGAAAATGCATGGGATTTTTACTCATATTTACTCGTATTAAAAAGCATAAGGGAGATGACCTCTTTACATCGCTCTCAAATCGAAAGTGATCGCTGCGTATTTAGGGAGGGGACAATACTCCTGTTTTCCTCGTTTGTTTTGTGAACCATGAATGATATACCCTGTTGCAATAATAGTTTCATTTGAGGGCCTTCATACTGCATAATATTCTCTGATGATTATTTTGCATGTTAGACGCATAGAGCAGTACTTTTGTTTTGGGCTCTGACTAGAAAATTGAGCATTACTGCATTGCAGTTGAGAAGAAATAAGGTTACGCGTACAAAGCTAGAAAAAGAATGATTAGGTGATGATTGTTTCTGATTTTTCCGGTGTAGAAGGAAAAAACACATTTTCTGGAGAGAAACACTCCCATCGCTAGAGGCAGTCTTTAATTCCTTGTGTAAAAACACTCTCTTCAGGAAAAGCAAACCCACTGCTTAAGTTTTAGGAGTAAAAAAAGATGTCCATGAAAAAAAGACACTTTCGCTTGTAGATCTAATTTTCTTCCTAAATTTTCACCGCTGTGCACTGTGCAGACATTCACCGTATCTTCTTTTTCTTCTCTTTTTTTCTCTTCACAGAAAGAGAAAATGGTAGTGGGGAAAGAGGGGGGGGGGCAATGAAGAGAAGTGATAATAGGTACCGGGGGCGCATTAGTTCGATCCCTTTGATGGGTAGATTTTTTCCGGAACTGGAAACCCCAACTGTTGACCCAGGAGTAAAATGGGTACCTGGTCTCGATACGGCAGTTTCGATGTCCCACAAACCGGTCGATAGTGCTAAACAAAGAAAGAAATAGTGACCGACAGTATAGTTTTGCCCGACTTCTAAAAATAGACGTGGGTTTTTGCGTAAGAGGGACAATTCTAATCAATGTTCGCTATTGGCTGGGAGAAATAAAAGTGTGAAGCGTGATGAGCACAATTCGTAGATATCAGTGCTATATAAGCCTTGACCATAGACTTTGCCTTGACTTTGCTTTACTTTTCTAATAAAGGTAACAAACGCTTGCAGAGATGCAAGACTAAATGACACATAACAGTAGGGTGTGTTTATTATTTGGACTCACTGTTTTGCATGGTGCATCCTACGTGTTAATAATGGAATCCCTCTTCGTTGATCTTGAATTCAGTCTGTCATAATATTATTGTATTAACTATTTTCTTTTTGTAATGATTGGTGGTCGACCGAAAGAAAGCGAAGCCGAAAAGTCTAAAAGATAGACTTCCACCAAATTCAAATTGATATCAGACAATATAATATCTATCCTAATGACAATGGAAATGAAATGAGATTATGAAATGATAATAATGTGTTTATCTAACTATGCGAAGAATCAATATTGAGCTCTGACTCCACTAACCCAACTAAAATATGCAAAATCTTGAACATGTACGTGTTCTTATACCAGATCAATCAGATTTCAGTGAACTGACATATGCCAAAAGCCTGAAATTCAAACTTTTGGCATATGTCAGTTCACTCAAATTTGATTTATCTGGTATAAGAACATGCAAATCTTGACAATTTTGGTGTCTTTAGCTGTGAACCAGCTAACTGAAGTTTGTGAATGACTGACAACAGTCCCATAAATGACGAAGTATATTGGAAAAGTATACCATTAGCTCTTTAAGAAACAAAACATCTCTCTCTCTCTCTCCCTCCCCCCCCCCTATCTCTCTCTCTCTCTCTCTCTCTCTCTCGCACACACACGCACACACACACACACACACACACACAAACGTCTATCTGTTTGTTTGTCATTTTGTTATTTAACGAGATCTTTTGTACCCTGTGGTTAGCGTTCAAAAGGATGTTTTAAGTTGCTTATATTATTTTGGTACGGTGCCATCGACCTTGACATTAAATCTTGTTGGAGGCGTTTTGTCCATGGTGTCTGGTGACACGGATAGTAAAACGACAACAATAGCACTTTGTCATTGATTCGCTACAGTAGGTATGGTGAAATAACAAATTGTCATCTTTTGCTTATAGAAGAAAAACAAGAATAGAAATAACTTTCACTTTTATACCAGTCATGCCCGCAGAGGTTGACAATCTACATACTAATGGAGCTAATTGAAATTTTGCGAGCAGTATATTCTCAAACTATTTTACAAATAGTTACGAAATTTGTCCAGTAGCCATAACTTTAAACGTAGTATTGCAGTATTGTATTTTATTTGGATCAAATTTTTAATTTCATAAAAACTTTTTAAAAACTTATTTAATTCATTTTCTGTCCAAGTGGTCCATTCACTGCGTGTATTGTTTTCACCTTGGTGATGAATACGCGTTCAGTCATCATTGGTACATAGAGCTAATGATAGACCTAAATCAAGGGAGCTAGCTAACCTCTACTGACTGAACCAAGGCTCGAATGTTTCAAGTTCACCGCTTCTCTAACCATTTTGCCATACGCGCTATGTATACCTTCATGATAAAAGAAAAGACACAACAAATAGTAGGTGTCTGTAATTCTACTATTTTCAGCGAAGCTGTAACGGTTTGCCAGTGTAGTTAAATAACGAAAAGTTAAGGTTTTGGTCGTCCGTTGGGAGCTGGCATCGCACAGCGAGGTGATCGGTGATCTACCCAACGATAATCATCTGACGAAGTCTCGGATAGAAACGTTGGCTATGCATTTATTGTTTATGTTTTGAAACCATGTGCAGAGCTTGACTCAGACACTACAAAGGTCTGATTTTGAGGGGTACCGGTAGACTACATAAACAAATTGCAGGAAAGTTTCCACAACTAATGTTATTATACTTTGGTCGATATTAAGATTGTACTCGTATAAAAACTTGTTTGAATTGTTGGCCCTCATTTTTTTATCCAAGTAAATTTCTAATCCTCATACAACTCTTTAGGATGTTTATAGTTTAGAATCAATTAACCAAGTTTGAGATGGTACATAGTAGGGGTGATCAAGACTATCTTGTTTTCACCTCCGAATAACAAACTGATTATTCTGCATAACGTTCATCTCCATATAGGCAGCAAAGAGAAGGGGAGGGGCAGATAAACAATGGCCCATCCGATCAAATAGGGGGAAGGGTGGATATTGAGAAGGAAAAAGGGGCGGGGGAGAAAGGGTTTCTTCTCGTTATCTCAATATTGTTTATCTTATCTTTCCGGCCTTACTTACTGCTATTAATAATCAGCCTTTCTCTCGCTCAGTTTCATCCATTTTATTGAGTTTCCTGTCGTTACAATGGGCGTGCCTCTCGTCTGCAGCTTTGAAGATCATGTTTCAATCTTCCGGACACAAGTTGCATGACTCTTTCCTACTGGAGGTGACAGTGAC
Source organism: Melibe leonina (assembly GCA_031471865.1). Classification (NCBI taxonomy): domain Eukaryota; kingdom Metazoa; phylum Mollusca; class Gastropoda; order Nudibranchia; family Dendronotidae; genus Melibe; species Melibe leonina. Next base: position 4,914 of record JAUEKZ010205675.1, read on the forward strand.
AACATTAAATACATTTTTATTGCGCCATTACTTGACACAGCTCAAGAAATGTTAAATCAATTTTGAAAAAAAAGGAATCTATTATTACCATTTATTCGTTTTTTTAGTACAAAAACTATTTTAAACATGGACTTGGGAATACAGCGGGCTAGTCTAATTTTCAAGGCTGTGAAATCTTGCCCGGTCTAATCAGACTATTTGAGGCAGTGTGCAGTCTTCACGCGCACTGACGACAGCCTACCTCACTGTCACGTCTCCGGCCATGACACCGATGGGGGAGAACTGAGTCACTCTTGAAGGCATAAAGTCATCGGTGGGCGTTGGACTCGTATGACAACGAAAAGCGGCTTGCTACCTAGGCGCTTTTGTCTCTTTTTTTTAGGCTGGAGACAACGTTGTTATAGGGCACGGGGACCTCAAAATGTATCCCCCATCTCCGAGATAATGTTATTAGCGTTATAAAACACCAAGACCAGAAAACACATCTTGCCACCATTTCATTTATATTACTATGCTCATCGCCATCACCCATTCAGTCTCTATCCGTTCCAATTTTTCCCGACCTCGGACAAGGGATGGGATGTTTTTACCTATCATTGTCCCACGGACTCTCCCAAAAATGCCCTATCAACAAATGAAAATTAAAATGGAGCTGCTGGAAACTTATCATGGAATAAAAAGTGTTTTAAAATGTAAAAGTATCCGAGGACAGTTTTGTTTTGTGATCCGTTACCTCGGAAACTTTTACATTTTACAACCAAGGACTACTAGTAGTCCTTGTTTACAACCCTTTTTATCCTATCAACAAATGGTTGTTTAGAATCTGCTTTAGAGGCCACAACGACTCGCTCGGATGTCACATGGGTGCCCGCATACAGACCACAGACTTTCTTGAATTGTACAGGGATGCACCGACGCTGTGACCAACCTAATTAGTTCCAACCTAATTAGTTCCAGTCTCTCACACAATGTCGAAACAGCACCGATTGTATGCGAGCACATCAGATCAGTTGGATGGAATCTTCGGCTAGCCAAAGGGGGAGAAGTAAAGATCCATTTCAATCATAGCCAGATTACTGACTCGGCTACAATTCTCAAGCCATCCGAACTTGTTCTGTATTTTACACAGTGTGCGTCTTTTCAATTCAGACCAAAAGTAGATTTTTGGTACGTGATGTCAAACTCCGTGAAGATCCCGCGAAGTTCCGCAAATATTTGGAGTAAAATTCCTACCCAAGATAAGGTATGGTGCAGGCTGAAAATCAATTTCGTTTTATGCACAATAACTCAAATTAACGTATCAAATGATAAAGTATTGATTCTTTTTAAGCCTATATGAACAACACTACTGTATGTAAAGTCTGGTTTTTCCACTCGTGTCTCAAGCAACCTTGACATCTACAGCACAAAGTTTTCTTACACGCGGGTTTATAATCTGAAAGTATAGATGTTGGCCGTCACTTGAAAGTAGAAAATCATACTGTGTTATCTTTGGCCTAAGATGATCATACTGTTCGTTGATGAATAAGTATTAACGATATTTAATTAAGTCTTTCCTTATTCATCAGCATCATCATCATTATCATCATCGTTACCATCATTATTGTCACTGTCATCAACAAAGTCATGCAACACAGTTTAAATTATCATAATATTGGTGACATAAATGAACATTGAGATGGTTTGACATTGGAATGGATTTACTGAGAACAAAAATACATCGTTTTTTAACTGTTGACCTGCCTCTACTTGCAGACTGATTGATAGTTAAGAAAATTCTCTTTGCGGGCACCCCTATGAACCCCAATGGACCTTTTGTGTCGCGTTGCCCTTTAACTGCCCCCCCCCCCCCCCGCAAAGAAACATCAACTTTTTGAAAACAACACCCAAATTTATTCACAGAAAAGTTATTCAATAACATGCAGTCATACTCTCACAAAACAAAAGTATGTCAAGAAACAACAACAACAACAAAACAACAACAACAAAAAGCAACAAACCAAATACAAGCGAAAATAATGAGAACTATTCCAAATAATCCTAATCCATGTTCACAACCAATGCATTGTGGCTTTGTATTCCATTTGAGTCCGCTTGTAATGACAGGACATGTCTATATAGAAGTGAAGTAAACTTGCCTACAGTTTATTTACGGTACTACTGAAGGACAGAGAGGATAGAATCACATTGAAGGCGTGACAATAATAAAGCAGTCCAAACAGTAAGCCTATTGAACGTTTAACAAGTCTGATTACATTCATCATTATGCAGGTCATGTTTGACTCATGGTGAAAACGCTGACACGAATCATGACAATGAAATGAATTTAATTGTCAAGCTGTACAGGTGGCCTGTTCGATTCCTTCCAGCAATTCACTTTGGTTCATCTATGAGCAAAAAAAAAAATAGATTTCTCGATTTGCCTCACTTTGCCTCGTTGTTAATATGGCTACCAGCCGTTGCAATAAATGACAATAATAAGCCCAGCGAAATAGGACCGCGCTTTCAGCAACATCAACACTTAATACTTGTCTTCCGCACCCGTGCCGTCCTTTATGGATGCCTAGGCAGCTCTTCTCAGTCTACCAACCAACTCCCTCCACCTCTCCCGGCCTTGCACCACTGACTCGAGACACCGCAGATCGAGCTCTGATCAGAACCGCAGGTCTTCTTTCAGACCATCTTCCGGTCCTGGTTCAAGATTGCAGGCAGGGTAGTGATCGAGCGGCCTTTGTGACCCCTGCAAAAATATCTTGTTCCTCAACGACACCAAGGACTCGGCAAAGTGGGCCAATCACCTGCTTGCTTTTGCCATGATCCAGTTTTTCTCCTGGCTCTGCGTTTAACCTTTTCACATCGATGTCTGAATATCATACAAAATCTTGAAAATGTACGTTTTCTTGTATCAGATAAATTCGATTTCAATGAACTAACATATGTCAAAAGCTTGAAATTCAGGCTTGAGGTATATGTCAGTTGACTGAAATGTGATTTATCTGGCATAAGAACAGGCAAGTCTTGTAGATTTTGATGTCATTAGCGTTGAAAGTGTTAATCATGTTTTGCTGCAAGGATTTATCATCACATGTCGCATTGCTCCATTTGTAACCAGATATAGAGCTTGCCCCGTTACTGCATGATACGGTATAAAGGATAGGAAAACAAAACAATAAAGGTCTTTAGCTACCGGTGTTCCTTTAACTGAAATATCAGTAAAAGTGGATAACTTTTAAACGAACCCCCCTCCCTTATTTTATTTTGGTCACAGGAAGGGGAACAGTCCCAAGAATTGCCAGTTTCGGATAAAGATGTCAACCTGACCATCAATGGCAACACCCACATGACCAGGCAGACTCCTGCCGAAGAGGATGATGGGATTGAATACGACCCGGACACTGGGGACATCATCTTACAGAAAAGGGAAATGGACGAGAGTGGGAACTCGTGCGCGAGAGCTGTGGCCAGAGTGCAAAACGGGATCGCTGACTTTTACAAGGATAACAAGGTAAGCATCAAGCCGATTTCATGACGCGAGACCAGTCCGAGACTAAATTCTAAATTTAGCTCGATTTCGGTACGGAGTAAATTGTTTTAAATTTTTTGAATGGTGAAAATACTCAAACTCAAAGGAAGATTATATTGAGGTAAATTTAGAATTTAGCCTCGGACCAAGGACTACTTGGCCGGAAGAGATTTCAGATAAGAGCGATCGGTTGAAGGAAAAGCAGACATTTCCTCATTTGTTCTTTCCCACATGTTTGTTCAGAAGAGAAGGGAAACTATCTATCTATGTCCATTGAAAAAAAAAAGAAAACATACATGAAGCAAATAACACAAGCATAATTCAGCGATCTCTTACAGTAATCCCAGCAGTTAGTATGTTTTTAAGCTCTGTGAACACCATGGGAACTAGATAGATAGAAAAATTACAATAAAAATAATTACTGACCCTCGACCTACGCTGTCCAAAATGTGCGTTATTTGTTGTACTCACAACGTCAGCCACAAGGGGGCGTCTAATTAAACACAGAACAAAAGAAGACGCAACTACGTACTGGGCGCTTATATGACTATGCCAGTTGCAATCGCCCTAAAACACTTAATAAACAAACAAAAATCAACTACGCACATGCCAATACTTACACGTCGGGGGAATGGCACCCTGGTCAGAACGACATGTAAGAATGGAAGGAGATCCATCCTCCTCTCTCTCCTCTCTCTCTCTCTCTCTCTCTCTATCTATCTATCTATCTATCTATCTATCTATCTATCTCTTTATCTCTGTCCCTCTCTCTCTCTCTCTCTCTATCTATCTCTTTATCTCTCTCCCTCCCTCTCTCTCTCTCTATCTATCTATCTATCTATCTATCTTTTTGTCTCTCTCTCTATCTATCTATCTATCTCTTTATCTCTTTCTTTATCTCTCTCTTTCTCTCATTCTCGTTCTTTCTCTTTCTCTCTCTGTCTCTCTTTCTATTTATCTCTCTCTCTCTCTATATATATATATATATATATATATATATATATATATATGTATATCTATCTCTACAAACAGTTATATCAAAAGTGAGCAGCGCACTGCTTTGGCTCTCTGCTATTAGCGGGATGGTAGACAACTATTGTATACCCCCTCCGCTCCCCCCCCCCCCCACCAACCACCCCCATCACCTCACTGCTCCCCACCTCCACCCTCCACCCCTCCACACGCATCCCCCAGATTCATTATTCATTTTATGTAATTTATATTATATATATTTCTCTTTTAATTTTTGTTGTTGTTGTAGAAATTGATCTGGACAGTAATCGGCATTGTCCTTCTGTTACTCTACCTGGCCTATGTCGTCTACTCTCTGATCTACAGGTAAGTTTAGGTCCTATCGAAGGTGTTGCTGCTCACACGAGTTAACGGGCCAGATTTAGAAATGACTGTCGGTGAAAATATGGTACAAAGTACAAACCCATTGAAAGCAGAAAAATGAGAAAGTAGAAAAGTGATAAGAAAATGATTTGGACCTGGTATCTACCACGGCATCCATCCACTGGTCGCCAGCACAAGACAGCACACCTGCCCACTTAGCGTTCCAAAATTCATAATTTCCGTTATTGGATGAATAAAAGTATATCTTATCTTATCTTGAAATGAAGCGCTCATTCAAATATCGCACCCATTCACAGTATATAGACACCAGATCTCAGCACCGGCCCCATATTATACAATAGAGTGCAGTCAAGACAGCTGCTGATACTAAAACCGAATTTGTACGTCTTGATTAAGTATGACCCAGTCAGTATTCGAACTCCCGACCTGCCGGTCAAGAGATGGACGCTGTGTCTACGATACTGAGCAAACTACTCCGGTTTGTGCTGCTGGCGCTGCAATTTGCCATCTCCTATATTTATGATTATTACTTGCAACCCCGGTATAGTTTCGCTGAAAATGATATGGTAGTTTTTTAGAGAGTTAAAGTATAAAAGTTCTCTTTCTTCAAGAAAATTTAAATAGCATATTTATTGGTTCGAGTTAGAACGGTGAACTTCTGGCCTTCAAGCTTGGTATACAATGAAATAGTATCAAACTCTTTTGACACTTACGTTTCATTCGAATATTCAGTCAGAGAGGTCCTTGGGGATGTTTGATGCCTCATAATCAGTAAAACGGTTCTTTCTTCTCGACGCCCTTTTTTTCTTCTACGCTGAAGAAAAACATTGCGTCACACGATAGGATTTTAGCCCTCTGATTTGTTCAAAACCACATAGACGTCTAGGACTTTTTCAGTCTACTCCTCCTAGTAGAGTCGTATGGTGAAAGCCAAAACCCATCCGAGGGCAGATCGGTAAAACGGGGGTGGTGCTCCGGGATCGACACGTTGGTGACGGTTCGGAGACCTTGGTGGAGAGCCTAGGACGACCGTTTTTAGGCGGTCGCC
>JAUEKZ010205686.1:0-10840 GCA_031471865.1 Melibe leonina
CAATTTGTAAAAGCGCATCGAGCACTTTGGTGGAAATGCGCTAAAAAATGTCATCCATTATTATTATTATTATTAGTGTAGTCTACTATGATAACATCAAGCCACTGACACTGACAATAAAATAGTCCTTCCTTCATTGCTGCACTGTGGCTGACACTGGCTTGTGCTTGTCTTCTTTTGGGATGTATAATAAATGAAGGGACTTTTATTCTTTGATTAGCATCAATAAGCACTTGATATATATTAGGTACGATACCAAATAAATTATCATTAATATTATTGACTGTACTGTATATGTTTTCCAATATAGCTTTGTGGTTAAGCTCTGAGCTGTCCATTTGGGATTGAGGCATGTCACAGACACAGTCCTATTAAAGATGGATGTTAAAGTTAGAGGCTTTCCTGGCTTGGAAAATGTTATTGCTGTACTAAAAACTGTACTGCTCCAAGCAAGTAACGTGTCTCTTATTTGGTTTATTCTTGTTGTCTTTCAGGGATAAATGCATTGTATAGCTCATAAGCCTGGATTGGCCAGGGAATTTCTGCTAACTCAGTCTTTATTTTGTATAACTGTTTCAGGCGTTTTTGTGGAAAAGCCACTATCAAAGACTGGAATTTCAAGTCTCCTCTGAGCTCCGCCTGCTTAACAGTCAACAAACGTGGAATTAGTCTGTCCCGCTGCTCAAAGAAAAATGGATACATCTGCGAACAAGGTGGGCTCACCATAGGATATGTATTTCGGCTTTTTTTCAAACTCTTGACTGTTAAATCTCAATCATGCTCTAGAGGTGTTGATGGCTAGAGAGGTGGGGGAGTAAGAGTTGAGAAAAGCATCTTTCTTTTCCATTTGTAAATAGAAACTAGAACAATGTGGAGCTCGATTACAATATGCCATAGAAAACAGCGCTTGGAAACTCAGGATGAAGATTTTAAGGCTAGCAGGTGGTCAGCCCAGTATCCCATTGATGAATGAAATTCATGAATTCCTCCGAATAGAGAGCTTAGTTTTGAAGCCTGTGTTTAGAACATATTACTTTTTCTGTTATATTCAGCAACAGCTTGATTCAGACTTTCTATAACCGATTTTTTTCTATCTTTTCTTTTCAGTGGAAGAAGCTGATGAAAACCCTGAGGATGTGTTCTGGACCAAATGGCTCAAAACTAAACAGCCAAATAACAAGCGGTGCTATGATTCACTCAAACGGATTCTCAAGGAACTCGATCGGGATGATAAAGTAAGAAATATATATCAATTGTTAGACAGAATTTTTCTCTACTTTAGAGAAGATATATAATTATAAAAGAAAAAAAAGGCATCACTAAATAGTGTTTTTAACCATTTCTTTACAAAGAGAAACAATCCAGAAAATAATAGACGGGAGTGAAATTATGTCACTAGTGAAAAAAATATGAATAGCAGTAATACATAAATGATAGCTAAGAGGTCTATCAATGCTTGTTCCTGGCTTTATGATTTGTGAGGTTGGGGCCAGATTGAATAGCATCACATCTTTCTGTTTCTTTTGTATGTAGATGAATGGGGAGTTTCAATGCAATAGTGTGATTTCCTTTTGTTGATGGCTGATGAAAACCCATGAAAGCTGAGTGTTTCGGTCTAGGTCATCCCATTTGAATTGTGTGATTTTTTATAGAATAAAACAATAGACATGCAACTCTGGATAGCTGCTTATTTTCTGCTGAAATTCATAAACTTTGTGAAGAATAACCTCTACGACAAAAACTATATTATTTGTAGGATTTCTTCTTTTTGGATACTTTAGATATCCTCTGAAGTACGAGGGCAGCAACACACATTCATACATTAACTTTTATTTGCTCTTGTCATCCTTTCTGTAAAATGATCTTCTCTAACAGAGTTGTCAAGAATTTGTTCTAGCTTGACATTTCTTAAAATCTCAAGATGATAGAATAAAATGTTCAAATAAATTCTAGGTTGAAAGGTTCTCATTTCATAAAAGTTAACATCATTATTTCACAGTGATTCTAAATTAAGTCCTTAGTTGTTGTTTTAACTGGCCAGTTTACATTTTGATATCTTTTAAATCCTACAGAATAAAGATCCCATCTGTACTAAACCCATTTCTGCACAGTGCAGAGAGGTTGGAACAAACAAGATCTACTCAAAGGGCAACACTCATGGACTTGTACTGAAAAGAGCATGCCATAAAAATGCAATTTTATGTAACGACGCAGATCAAAAGAAAGGGAAAAAATGCCCAATTTTTGAAATGCGCTTTAAATGTCAACGGAATGGTATGTTTGTTTTTTCGTTTGATTTATGTCTCATTAAGCTTAAACACAATTATGTGTAATTTTTTTTTTTTTTGCATTTGTAAAAATTGATTAAGATTTAAACAATGTCTTTAAAAACGCTTATTTCTTTCTTTTCTCTATAAAAAAAATTCGGGTTAATAGAATAATAAACTCTTGCATGTGTCAATTTCATTATAAACCTCACAAATAAGGGTTGAAATAGAATAAATCTCTTTCTTTTTGTTCCATAGACTTAAACGACTGCAATGTGAAAATGATGGATCAATTTTGCAAGGATAAAAACATGAGATGTGTGAATAGACGCACAGGAGCAATGTGTATCAAGAAGAGAAAGCGTCGCAATCACAAGTTGGAGGTGTATCAATGCTCTGTTAATGCACAGACCTATGGTGAGTTGTATTGTCTCTGTAATAAATTATTGATGATAGATTAATGAAGTATGAACACTTAAACCAGATTATACCACCACTCAATTATACTGCTGTTCTCAATGTCATGGACTTAAACTGAGACTTAAAAAAAACAATATTGTCATTACTTTTACATCTTTATGCCATTCAAACAGAGTTGAATGTTTATTTTTGTGTGATTACAATTTTAGAGGAGATATAATCTTCAGTATATTTTTTTCTTTGTGACAGATGTGCACTTTTGCAAATCTACTGGTGACCCCCATTTCAGGACCTTTGATGGAAAGTCTTACAACTTCATGGGCACATGCACCTACAACTTTGTGTCTGTCAAAAGTGGATTTGTCCCCACAGAGACTTTCCCCACGTTCAGGTTAACACATTTGTCTTCTCTCATGGTATAAGTAAGAGGGATTATGGAAATAGAGGGATAGAATAGGTACAATGCAGGTACTAATTTGGAATTTTTCTCTTTTTTTTTAAATGTTAAAGTAACTGACCATATATTTTTCCCACTTTCAGCATTGAAACCAAAAACTGGAAGAAAAACAATCCTGATCTCAGACCCTCCTGGACCAAAGGCTTTCGTCTCACTATTGGGAGTGATTCCTACCTATTTATGGGCGAAGAATTTCAAGTGAATGGGGTATGGTTTTCTGATGGAGTGCCATATTTTTATACCAGCTGTGATTTTCTAGAGAACTCAGCAAATTTGTCTTCAAATTCATGCAAAAAATTTAATCATATGCATGATCATAAAATAATTTTTTTTAGTAGACTGACCAGAACATTCTTTTTGATTTCATGAAAAGTCTTAAATTCCTGGTATATCATAATATTGTATGTACACTTTTTCTGATTTTTGTACACTCAAACCTCATTACACCACCAAGTGCGGGGAAAATGCAAAGCTTGTGGTAGAATGAAAATACCATGTGTAACAAGAGAAGTAACCAGTATTAGTGAATGTAAAAGAGGCTAAAAAAACTTGCTTTCTATCAACGGAGACAGTGATTGTATTGACCTGTGATTGACCCACCATCGAAGGGAGCAATGAGAGAATGTGTTCAGTGAGCATATGAAAGGAATTTGTGCATCAGTATCAGTTCGGTTTAATAAGATTGTGAGAAAAAACTGACAGTTTATTAAAAAGTCATTACTATATGCAAGTCATAATAATGTTGGCCGATGGTGGTGTTTTTGGGTTTCAGTGTTTTTATTTCACAACCAACCAATTCCTCATTGAAAAGCTACTGATGGGGGAGGATGCCATTATAATATAATATATTAAATATGACATTTTAAAGCAGTGTCATGAATCTTGTAGTAGACACTGTGTGTGAACTCTTCACTTTTATACATATATTGCTTTCACTTTGACTCATAGATTTGCTTTGATTTCTCTACAAAAAGGTTTGCTTGATTTTCTTTCACTACTTTAGGTAATATCTTGTTATTTTAGTATTCTTTCAGTTTTGACATTTTTTATCCCCTCTTCTACATCTCTGATGACCAATTGAAATTCTGTCTTTTCCATTAAAAGATTGATGCTAGCCCTGTTGGATACAGCGATCGTTTTATCAAAATTCAGTGCCAGAGCAGCGGCAAGAAAAATGTGTTAAACATTGACACCAACTTTTGCATGAAGATAATCTGGGATACTGCATATGGTCTCATAGTGAGTTATAAGTTGTTTTTTTTTGTTTTTTTTTATTTGTTGATTACTCTGTCTTTCTTTTTTTAGGATAACATTTTTTACAAACTCTATTTTTGTGACTAATCCTGGGCTGAGTGACCTTGTCACTAAGGCATTGCACTGGCAAACGAATGCATTGAGTGTGAGTCCCACTTTAGTACTTTGTAATCTCCTTGGGCAAGAGATCTTCTACACTTTGGTCACTGGGACAACATCCAGCGTAGGCATGATGGAAAATCTAGTCCATTCATAGGACACATAGGCAAGTGAAACATTGCTGGTAGAAAGGACATTTTTTTTTAAATCCTGCTTTTTTACTTTTTGAAGACTAGAATAATCATATCATAACTAAATTAATTATTACACCTCTTGGAGTGTGGCATAAAATACTTTTAAAGGGAAATTCATATGACAGAGTTATTTTGTGGTAACATCAAACTTGAGATCAAAAGCCATCTGGTATTTCTTCCAAATCATAATTAATCTTTTTCATCGTCCAATTAAATGAATGACTCAGCTTGGCAGAATGTTACTGTCAGGGAGCATATCAATATGGTCAATTACTTTTTTAAGCTTTGAAATAAAAAAGAAATGTTGAAATCAGTAAGTATAAGTGTCTAGTCATTCCATAAATTCTAAAGAAGAAATGACATGGAGAGGGAGAAGATCAGCAATGTGTTAAATAACTGTAGACCTAATAATAACATTGACAAACTGTGATCCATTGTTCCTTCTTTTTGCCCTGTCTAAACAGGTCCATGTACCAGACGTCTACAAGAATGCCCTTGACGGTATGTGCGGAGACTTTGATGGAAACAAAGACAATGACCTTTTAGTCCCTGGCTTTGATCGTATGAGGACCACACATGAGATCAACCATGATTTTAGAACCAGTGGTTATGATGAAGAAGAGTAAGAGTCAATTTTCCCTCATTTTTTCAATCACCAAACTTAGGTTTTTTTAAATAATTTTTGTTCCCTCTTGAAAATTAATCAAATGTCTAATGTCTTTCTACAAACAGATGCTCATTGACAGTAGAGGAACCCGAACCTTGCCCAGATGAGACTATGTCCAGACTCAGGAAGCCAAAAGTCTGTGGCATCTTTGACACTTCCAAGCAAACCCCATTGGTTGATATTGTGGTACGGAGCATCTGTTTTGGTCAGCCTGCCCACCAATAACTTTCTCAAATAATGGAAACAGAAATGTTGAATGAATGCATTGCAATGGCAATAAAATTCACTCTTTACCCTTCTCTCCCTCTCTCTCTCTCTATCTCTCTCTCCTCTCTTTCTCTCTCTCTCCCTCTTTTTCACTCTTGCTTTACTCTCTCTCACACACACACTCACACACACATACACACACACACACACACATATATATATATATATACACATTTAAACACACATATTTAATTAACTTACATACATGTATTCTGAGTGCTTTTAATGTTACCTTCAGAGAAAAGAGTCCCAGCCATCTGATTTGAGCAACAACTTAGAGATGCTGGATAGGGAGTTTAAGAGCTGTGTAGAGGACAACTGTTGGGACACGACCACCAAGCGATGCCAGGACATTGAGGAGGTCATGAAACGTATGCAAGAAAGTTTTGACTTTTCTGCCGAAGAGTTCAACAGAGCATGGCGTCAGTTTGCTGATTGTGGTAAGCTGTCATCATAAATTCACTTGAGAAGCCATTTCATTTTAGACTTTTCTGTACCCAACTATTGTGTGCTGTATATCAAACTATTTAGAAACAAAATGAATTCTTTGTACATTTAATTTTAAAGTATTCATAAATAATAAAAAATAATGACAATGATTAAAATCAAATTTATTAATATAGAGCGAATATCCATAAAAAATGCTCAAAGGCTGTAACACAGTTTTTACAAATATAAAACAGATATTCTTGGTCAGATGCAGATAAATTGGCTTGATTAATAAGAAAAATTTACAGTTTTTAAAAATGGCTGTCATAGCAAGTTATAGAATGATTAATTGTATAAAGTATTTGTAAATAATTTTAATATCATATTTAAAACATGTTCTAAATGCAACACAATGCATTTTGTTTGTTTGTACATAATAGTATTCTTTTTTTTGGTGTACAGAAAACACAGCACAGACACAATGCAATGAAAAACCCAACATGGAGTTTGCATTAAAATCAAGGCCTGCTTGCCAGAACACATGCCTGGAGCCAGAAAAGTCTTTGGAGTGTGATGATGAGGAGGAAGTGCAAGGCTGCGTCTGCAAAGAAGGCTTTGTCCTGGATGCAAAGATGAATTGTGTCCCTGAGGAAGACTGCGACAAGAGTTGCACAATTGAACTTGAAGATGGAAAGACCTTCCAGATGAATGTCAGTGGGCTTTTTATTTTCTCCTCATTTTATGTTTATGTCTAAGTACAAGTATATGGAATCCTAAGTCTATGTAAACATTTTGTCGCTCTTTTCAATTAACAGTGCAGGAGGAAAGCGTTGTATGTATTATGACTGAACGTTAATGCCTTTTGGATTTATAAATGTCATTCTATATTTAGACAAAGCCAAAGAAAGCAGAAAATGGAAAAATAGCAAAGGGTTAGAGTGGGATTTGAACCCCGGATCCCTCCATGGCACCCATTGCCTGACAGCACAGGACTGCAAGCTCATCCACTCAGACTCTTGTGCTGTTGGCCAGGCGATTGTGCCATTGCTTGCTCCCCACTAAACCTGTATTCAACAGCTTTTTTAAACTACTGTATTTCAGCTTTACTTTCATTTTGTGCGACCCAATCTTTGAATTTTATTCCATGAAAGTTATAGTAAAGTTAAAATAGAATAATTCATAATGGCTCAAATCAGCACAAGATTTGATTTGACAATTCAATGGAGAGAGTTCAACTTAGACATTCACCAATCTGCACTTTTACTGCTTAATAGGTAGAGCATCTACCCTGCATCTGGTAGGTCACAGGTTCAAACATCAACCATGTCATACATAAAGCAAACACATTAAATTTGAAATTTAGCAATTGTCTTGCAAGGCTCATGGCATATCAAATTGTCTAGAGAGTGTCACCTTTGATATAACTTCAACTTTGAGACATCTTTGCCCCTGTTTTAATTCCTGCTTACCATAGCAACTTCCTAGTGTTCAGACGGTTTCCACATCTGGTAGCTGATCTTATATGATCACAGGAGAACACCTCCTGAAGCCTTATTTCTCCAAGCAATCTCTATGAGGTTTTTACTGTAAAGGCATGGATAGATTCTCTACCTATTTTATGTGTAAGATGCCCTGTATTATCTATAATTTTTAGTAACTAGCACAGTGAGTGGCCAATATTTTCAAAACTTGACAACACATTATCTCTGTTGTTTTAAAGGAAAGCTGAGCCAATTCCTATTTCAAGCATGACCAAAACAATGGCAACAAATAAAATCTGTGACAGTCCTATTCTTCAAAGCAACTGCTCACAGTCACAGCCTTTGTGAAACCCTTTTCATAACTTTCACTGTCATCTTCATCACTGTAAAAGCATCAGCACCATTCAATACTTCTATACTCCCAGTCTATAGCTACACACTTATAAAACATGGCCACTCTCCATTCAAAACTGCTACAAGCCAATCAACAAATCCTCTGATTTTCCAGCACTGCCATGAAAAACCTGATGCAATAATTTGTCTCCTAATTCCCAGGATGGAGCTGAAACCATTGAAATCCCTTGTGAGAAAAAACTAGTCTGTAAAAGTGGAGAACTCGTGGAAGAAGAAATGGAAGGGTGCCATGAACATGCAAAGTGTGTGAGGAGGAAACATTGTCGCTGCAAAAAGGGATATGTTGGAGATGGAAAAGTCTGTAAGAAAACATTCAAAATAATAGATGCTTTGATAAAATTCCTTTTTAACTCCAAATAGCAAATAACTGTGGAAGATCTGTCCAGATAAAGAATTTGATTATCTTCAGAACCAAGACAGCTGGCCATGCAGTTTTCAATATAAAAAACATAAACTCCATTAATTTTTGTTCACAAAAAAATTAAATACCATAATCATTCAAGTCTTTTTATTGGGATGTATTATCTCAAAGCAGTAGTGTCCACCTATTACCGTTTTAAAAAATGTCTGGCATTGTCTTGATTTGGACATAACACTCAGGACATTAACTTTGATCCTATCAACTATATTATTGAAACAATAGAAAAAATACGACAGTTTCTGATTGAACCATAACTGACATTCATAAATTTACAAACACATTAAAATTCTTTCAAAGGCTTAATATGTTTAAAAATATTTTAAAGTTGGTTTTTTTTTACATGAAAATGATGCAATCACTTTACAAACTTCTCAAATGAAGCAAAAGATGTATGAAGTAGATACTTTGCAAATGTCTGGGTTTGAACAGGATTTTTCTACTCTGAATTTATGCTCACATGCAGGTAAAAAAGAACAATGTCCAAAAGGCTACACAGCTGTGGGTGAGAAATGCTACAAGCTTGTCCTAAAACGGCTCAACTGGCATGATGCTGCCATCAACTGTGGGAAAGATGGATCAGTGCTGGCAAGGTTGGGACTGCTCATCAAACTTTGAATGCTCATTGCCTCAATCACTTGCAGATAAAGAAGGAACAAATGAATACAAAGTCCACAGGAAATTGTTTTGTCATATTTGTACTAATGAAAACAAGTGGGGAAAAAACATCAATTGTATATGATATTCCTTGTAATTGAGTTATCAGATGATTAAAAGATTAATATTGTTGATATTTCTTGATCCCTTACATCTCTAATTACTAACTTGATTTTTCAGATACGACAATGCAGATGAGGCAGATGAACTGAAAACCATCCTCCAAAAAGTCCCTGAATTCTATAAAAGAGATATTGGTATGTCTAATGCTTTTCTACCTTTCTGTTTCCAGCTTTTTTTCTATGTTTTTGATCATGTTTTATGAAAACTGTTCAATTTTAAAAAATCTCAGATGTGTCTTTTGTCAGAGATATGCAGATTTTATTGTCCTGAGAAAAATGTTGTGTTACTTTCATTTTTAATAGTATTGTTTTGATGCTCTTATTTCAGACTGTTGCCTTCATTAAGCTGATTGTTATTAGCTTATCAGCATATAGATAACTAGCAATTATATAAATATTAAATATTTTTTGTAGAAGTTTTAAACCATTACCTAAAGAGACTTTTTTGTCTTAACATTCAGTCACAGCTTTTTGTATAATCAGATATATTAAGTGATTTAATCATGAGACTACATCTCTTTGGCAAGTTTTTACTTCAATTTTCCAGCAACTTCAAAGACAATGAGTTGCAGAGCTGGCAGGAAATGCCATTTGCCAAACAAATATATTGGTCTTGGAATCAAACTGAAGGATAAGAAGGATGAGAGAAAATGTAAGGGTAAATTTTCACTCTCGGAAGACAAAAAATCCATCCAAGTGAAGGGTGATTGCAATGCCAAGTTCATTGTGAAAAAGTGCAAAGGTGAGGCAATATAAGTGTCTTTGCTTCAAAATTCTGTTATTGTTGTTTTAAGGTTGGTGGAAAATCTTTTAAGATATTTAATAAAATCTGAAAAAAATCTGAGAGAACATTGTAAAATTGGCCAAGTCACATTGCAATTTAAGCCTATTACAATTTTCTGTCAAGATGGAAGACAGTATTAGTATGTTGTGCTGCAATTATTTATAATTTTTAAAGATTTCAAATTGTAAGAATACCAATGTTGTACAACGTTATTCATAATCATAATAAGTTGATCATTCTTGGTCTGATATATATCATTTGTGGACTGGAGAATAGAAATTAAGTATTCAATTTCTTAACAGCAAAACTTGTCAGTAGCAACATATAAATGAAAAGACAATAGTAAATATTTGCCTTCTGCTTCATGAAGAGCCTAATTAGAAAATAGAACAATTGTTTAAAGACAATAAGAGTCGGGATGGTCATATTTCACTTTTTTTTTCTTTTATTCTCTGCTTTTAAGTATCAAGGATAAAAGAAGCAAAGAAACTCAGTAAGTTTTCATCATTTTATGTCTCTGTGTCATCGTAAAATGAATTTTGTGATAGCTCATACTGACATAAAAAGTTTTCTGTGTAAAAGGACCAATCTTGCATATTGTTAATCTAAATACTGGCAGTCAACAAAGTTAGGGTTTCTATGCAGTCAATCTAGAGGTTTTTGATTATGGCAAGTCAGATTGCATTTAATTTGCCCTTTTAAATTCTGATCAATTGCAAAAAGAAAACTAAATTAGGAAATTTATTTGTTTTAGATGCATTAAGTTATCAATATATATACAATTTACATTTCATCTATACACTACCATCACTCTATGTGAAGATTTCAATTTTTATATATATATATATATATAAATTTAAGATCACATTTATTTTTTTGTCAGAACTTTGGGTGGCTGGAAATGCAATAA